>JANHFL010006944.1:0-12598 GCA_032468155.1 Oxyrhabdium leporinum | reverse complement strand
AACAAGGACAAATAGGCTGAAAAACAGCTTCTATCCCAGGGCAGTAACTATATTGAATTCTACTGTGTAGTGCAATATTAATGCAATATCAGGGGTTTTCAATTCAGTTGTATAGAATGTGAAGGATATGTGCTTATGTTTTATTTTTATTTTTATAGTCATAATGTACACTGAAGATGGCATTTAATTTCATTGTACGAAGTGCAATGACAATAAAGTAAACTAATTATATTGCTATAGATCTTGATATATTATACATTCTATTGTTTCAATAATAAAATAATGTTTATTGAAAATTATTAGCTTTCTATTATTTAGATAGTTTAGGGGTTGGGAATGGAGAAAAGAAGAACAAATATGGTATCATATAACATTGAAACAAGAACCTCTGCAAATGATATCAAAGTATTTGTTATATGATAAAGTTTTGATTTTTAAGTTAATTACTTAGTGTTTAATATAACATTGTATGGTGCTTATACATACATAAACACACACAGACATTAATAAAGAAAATAATTAGATAAATAAAGCATATTTTTAATAAGATTAAAATACTGAAAAAGAAAAAAGAAAACCAAATTTTAAAAAAGCAATTACTGAAATTCTGACTTACCCCTTTTTATGATATCTGCTACTTTACAATATTTGTAAACATTTAGATTAAATTATTTGGAAAAAAATATTCAAACTTTCAGGTGAATATAGCATTTTGTTCTTGTAAGAATTTTTTTTTCTTAAACTGTATCTAATGTTCTTTTAAACAACTGTAGTAAGTGGCATGTGATAGGTTGTTATGGCCAGAACCTGAATCTAGTTTTTAATCCATAGCTTTACTTAAAATGAATGCATTTAAATAATATATTCAAAAAACTATAGTATATTAATAAGATATGTTGTATAATGCCTTTTTTTAGGGTTGCAAAATCAATGAAAGTGCCTGTATATGAAACACCGGCAGGATGGAGGTTCTTCTCAAATCTGATGGATTCTGGTCGATGCTCTCTCTGTGGAGAAGAAAGTTTTGGCACTGGTAAGATTAATACTTTGAAAGCATTTCTTAATATTATTAAACTACAGTGCCTACTCCACTTTACAGCTCTAAAAGGACTATCAAATACACGCCCCCCCAACCCCCCAAGGTCAAACACAATCCTGATGCAGTCTTCAATGAAATCGAGTTTGACACCCCTGCACTACAACAACATCAATTAACAATGGTTGAGGGTGTCAGAAGAGCAAGAGCCAGAACTTTGTATCTCTCTCAACACCTGAAAGAGTGAAGATACATGGATGATGCCATCAGTGGCCAAAGCTGCCATTGCATACTTGCCTCTCAGCATCTTAGGCAAATATATAAGCTTTTGTGATGCGTCATCATTTTGTCCTCCACTGAATAACCTAATGCCAATCACTATGCATGAAAACCACTATGAATAAAAATAGCTAATTCAATTTTGAGTTGGACTGCAGGATTTCTAACTGATTTCACTCTTGCCCTCTCAGTCTACTTAAAATATGAATCAGAACAACAACTTAACCTTATATGAACATAAAATTCTAATGTGTACTTTCTGTTTGAAATGTATATGTGTTTTTGTTCAGTGAACTGGAGACAGTAGAAACTTAACGATGAACTTTTCCAAAGTATATTGGCATGGTCAGTATTTATCCATAAAACATTCTACTTTATATTTCATCCATTATACTTAGTACCTTTGGTATGTGTGCTTTATCTTTTTTTAAAAAAATAGCATTTAAAGAATAGAATAAACAGCTGTATAAAAGGAAAAAAGTGGGAAAACTAGTCAATAAATTATTTACAATTATCATAAAATTCATTATTTCATTAATTAAATGCATAGAACTAGATTCCTAGTATCATCTTTAAGAAATAACTAAAAATCTATATAAAATTCTAAATCGTAATATTGGCATTGGTATTAATGACACTACTTATTATGGTGTCCAGAATAAATGCGCATAATCATGTTAAGTGAAAGAAAAGGGAAAAAAAATCAGAAAAGAGATAAAAAGTAGAAACATCAGTAAAAACATAAAATTCTAAATTTCTTCCCAGTCTGACTCATGATTACATCAAGATACTTATAAACAGTGCAATGACTTCTGTCTGTATGCTAATTATTTCCCTTTACCATAGTCTTAATGTCTGAGTTTGCCTTGTGGAAGAGGTAGGACAGGGGTGTCAAAATCACGTCATCACGTGATGTATTGGGACTTTTTTCTCCTTCGCTAAACCGGGCGGGGGTGGGGCCAGCACATGACGCATCCAGCACGGGGGCCGGGAGTTTGACAGCCCTGATATAGGATATATAGAGGAACCATTCTTGCTTATATTTAGTAAAACTCTTTTTTTTCCCCTTTTTTGTGCTTCTAGTTAGTGTTGATTTCTGACATCTGCCTGGATTAGTTCCTGCAGTTTTCTTGTTAGTTTTCAGAGATTATTTGCTCTTGTCTTCTTCCTAGGATTAAGAGAAAATGTCTGGCCCAAAGTCACCCTCCTAGTTTTGTCCTTAAGGTAGGACTAGAACTCCCAGTCTCCCAATTTCTACCCCATTGCCTTTAACCACTATACCAAACTGTCTCTCTCTGGTTGAATAGTATTAATTAAACTGCTTTTTCTCTTAAATACCTGGAATTTTAAAAATGCAATCAATAAATGTAATAAAGGATTAGGAAGGGGACCAGTCTGGAGAAGTTGATGTTTGTTGTTTTAAACTATCAAATTGTCCAAATCCTAGTCTATTTTTAATATAGTAAGAATATTCTCATATATTTGGGAAGTACAGTAATTTACTGAATAGCAGTATCTGTTTCCAATCCAAAGGAGATTATCTCTTATCATATTATATGTTTACTATTTTTTCCATAGGATCTGACCACATCCGAGAGAAAGATGGACTTTGGGCTGTTTTAATTTGGCTCTCAATTATAGCGGCTCGAAAGCAGGGCGTGGAAGAAATTGTTAGAGATCACTGGACAAAATTTGGCCGTCACTATTATTGCAGGTGAAGAGTTATCAGCAGAATAATAGCCATTTTAATTCAAGTTTTTACAACATCTGTTTTATGCCTTTAGAAATAATGATAAAAGTAATTATAATTATGAGTGTGTGTGTGTCGAACCGCAAACCATTCATTTCAATTTTTGCAAAAACTAGAATATCGGCATGGAGAAGTGGTAATCATTGTAAAGTGAACTCCTGCATTCAGATACAAGTTGAGTGCTATTAATTTATAGCCAAGATATAGAGTTTCACTTTCAGACATTTTTAAAAAACAGCATATTCCAAAAAATTCAAAACCAGATAATATTGGTATTCTAAAGCTAAAAAAAGTTTTAAGAACATTGAAGATGTTTTATTATTTATTATTTACCGTATTTTTTGGAGTATAAGGCGCACTTCCCCCCCCAAAAAAAGTGGGTGGAAATGTCTGTGCGTCTTATACACTGAATATTGCGGTGGGGGGAAGGAGGATTGGTGCGGCACCAATCAGCTGTTCTAGAATGAGCCGCAGCGGGTGTGGAGAAAGGGCCGCGGTGAATGAGCCTCAGTGAATGGGCCGTGGCAAACGGGCGGCAGCGAACAGGCAGTGGCGGTGGCAAATGAGTGGTGACGAACAGGCCACGGCAGCGAATGGGGTGGCGGTGCACAGGCGGCGGCGAATGGGCCGCGATGAACAGGCTGAGGTGAATGGGCAGCAGCAAACAGGTGGCGGTGGCAGCAAACGGGCAGCGGTGAACAGGCTGCAATGAACGGGCCAGATGAATACCGGATGGATGCTGGGAGGCAGAGGCAGATTTTTTCTTCTTCTTTTTCTTCCCAAAAGCTAGCTGTGTCTTACACTCTGAAAAATACAATAATTTCATTGAACTTCTATTTGCATTTTATTATAAAAGGAAAATCATGAAATAGATAAACATTGTCCCATAATTTTAACATTAAAGTTGTAGTAGCTTCGTTTATACCAGGGGTGTCCAATTTTGGCAACTTTAAAACTGTGGACTTCAACTCCCAGAATTGTATGGTTGGCTGATGAATTATGGGAGATGAAGTTCACAAATCTTAAAGTTTGCCAAGGTTGGGCATCCCTGGTTTATGCTATTGTACTGTCAGAGTTCCAAGTAACATGTCCATAGCAAACAGAACTCCGAGGCAAGTGAGTTCCTCAAAGAGTGGTTTTATTGGACATATCATATTGACATAAGCTGGTGAAAACCGACTCTGAATACTCCCATGGTTTTCACCTAATTAAAAGTAAAAGTTTCTGCCCTTTCACAAACAATCGGTCACATGGTTCAGTCTGGTTGCCTGGTGAAATCGCTATTCCTCTCTCCAGCCACTTGTGGGAATGTCCTTGGTTCCCAGGAGAAAGTATTTTGTTTTGGCTACACAATCCAAATATATCTATTCTCCCCCCCCCCCCCAATACCTCAGCTCCAGTGTGGCAACACTGAAGCCTCAAAATGGCCTCGGTCCAGTCAGCTTCAGGGTTGACAGATACTTGGAACCATAGGTCTGGTAAAATCGGCAGGCTGCATCAGCTGGTAGTATAAAAATAATATATGGCTATGGGTTTCCCATTCTTTTCCAATTTAGCAAAACTCTCATTCTTCTGCTCCCAGCTAGTTAAGGACTGCAGCAGGTGTCCAACAGAACCAGATTCAGACTCAGGTGTTTAGATAGATTGAAAATCGTCCTGTTTGTATTGCATTTCTAATTTTCTGACATGGCACCCACTCTTCAGAACATCCTTCCACCTCCCCAAGATCAGATTTTCTCCAAACCTCTGGCTTTTCACAAGGCACTAAAACTTGGCTTTACCATCAAAATTGGAGCCTTGATAGCGTGGGTTAGCTGTTTTTCAGCTAAATTATTGTGGAAAGCTTGCTTGCTACTTCTTATGTATTTATGTGTTTAATTCTGGTTTTGTTTTTATTCTGTTTCTATCCCATTTTAACAGTCAGCTGCCAAGTCATATAAATGCAGCTGTTAACAGATTTCATAAATAAATAATACATATTAACTTTTCACCTGTTTCTTCTCTTTTTGCAATATAAGATTTGACTATGAAGCACTGGACCCTCGAATGGCATACTACATAATGAGAGACCTGGAAGCCTTGATCACTGACAAACCTTTCACTAATCAACAGTTTGCTGTTGGAAACAATGTTTACACTGTGCAGAAAGCAACCAACTTTGAATACGTGGATCCCGTAGATGGCACTGTGACCAAAAGACAGGTATGTCCAGGAGATATTTTTTTTTTCACATAACATGACATCATTGAAAGAGAAATAGCTGGTAAGAACCAGGGCAAGACTAAGAAAGATAATTGAGAATTTGTATCATTTTTCGCTTTTGCTTTAACCTTCACTGCCAGCAGCAACAACTAGATCTGAGCGGATTCCAAACATAACAACTGGGAAGAGAACTAGAAATGTGCATTATTTTTAACTTTTGCTATTATCGATGTGATAATTTTATTAATGGAAAATATCTCCAAGGCCCAAATAGTAAGCATAACACGAATCGTTTCTATTTTAATTAGCAGACAAGCCAAACAATTCCAATTGTACAGATATATAGAATAAGATTGAAAATTATGTCCTCATGTTGAATAAGAAAATCGGTTATTGTTGCAAATGAAGCCTTAAATGCTACAGTATAGTAACATTTACATTAGCAAATTATTGTTCTCAAGAATTCTGTTTCCATGCTTATACAATATTCATCTGGTCCACAGGGATTGAGGATTATATTCACTGATGCTTCCAGACTCATCTTTAGATTAAGTGCTTCAAGCCATGTGCGAGCCACTCTTAGAATCTATGCGGAGAGCTATGAAAAAGATCCCAGCAAACATGAGAAGGAGCCACAGGTAAACAGAGCTAAATTACTTTTACACTTCTAAGAAAAAGATATTCTGTATATCAGCGATCCCCAACCTGTGCGGCTTGCCAGTCCTGCTTTGGGGGGGGGGGGTGCCATGCACACGCAGCTCGACTGCAAGTTGAGCCGCATGCGCATGTACTCCAGCCTGTTTCTCGCATGAATTGAGCTGCATATGCACCGGCCCACCACTCTTGTGGCCAGGTTGCAAACAGGACATGGCCCAGTAGTGGGCTGCAGCCCGGGGTTTGGCGACCCCTGGTGTATATGGAAAGGAAACTAAGATATATGGTAGACTTTCCCGCTGGTTGGCCTTCATATCTGGAGACCATTTCTGTTCATGGGAAGGGGGGCCACGGGTATGGCTAGGTCTGACCAGAGACATCATGCCTTTCATCTCTTACATGTATTAACTGAAATAACTTCAAACTGGAGGAAAACCCTGAATATTTGCACTTATGTAAGCAAATAGTAGATTGGTACAGTTTCTTAAATATGTAGTGACAGTTCATGTGGGCAGACATTGTAATGATACAAATTGTAAAACATATACCCTTGGCAAGAGTATTTTAAGTCATAGACTGCTTTACAGAGTGTATAAATTGGGAATTAATCATGGATAGCAAAGCAGAATCAATAAAGGTGGGGAAGTTTTTCAGATGTTTTTTAAAAACTCTAAAAATGCTGTCCCTCATTCCCCCAAAAAATTCTCACTGGAAAGAGAGATTCCAGAAATATCACAAAGAGGACCCTATATTGAGAATTCTGCATTTTGTTGCTGCTCCCACTTTTACCTCTGTCTCTTCTTATTTCAAAATGCCCTATTTACAGCAATCATATCTCGCATGACATCTCTCGTTGGCTGAGATCACCAATGCTATGCCAAGTTTTTAAACCATGAATTGTTAATTATCCCATAATTTATTTATTTATTTTATTTCATCATATTGTTATGACCATCCATGCCACAAGTGACTCCAAACTTCGTTAAGGCTTCATGTTGAGTCTTTATATATTTACAGGCTCTGTACTTTTATTATGTTACCTCATGGTACAAGGATAAGCATTGGCAAGTACAGAACATTAAAATTCAGTAATCCATGCATTTCTTTGCATCGCCTAAATGGCATTGCAAGTCTAAGCACATTTATTTGAAGTGCAAGCGTTGCATTTCCAAATAAATAAATCAGGCTGTAAAACCTTGATTTTAAAATAATAGATTTTGTCTGCTCTTCCTGTTCCTTAAAGCAAAACTTGAAGAAAGCTTCTCCTGCCACGCCTAAAAAGATTGCAGCTGAAAAGACAAAATCAAATTGTTTGTAATGAGAGTGTATCTTTGGGGAGGAGGAGGGGGCTTTTTTTTGCCTGTTTCTTTCTATGAAACTACTTTTATGCGCACCATACATGGCTAAAGGATATTAACATAACATTTCCTCACAGAAGAAAAGAAGGAAACAAGTCTGCTAAGATTTATGAACAGAGACCTTATTTCTCCCTTTCTCTTTTATTTTACTTTCATAAATCTAAATTAAAATTCAACATTTTTAGCATAGCTTGCTGTTAAGCTAATTTGTCTGGAGAATTACTTTCCTAATGTATTCCAGTAATTTGCTGCAGTAATACTGCAGTTGAGAAATACATCCAAGCAACTTTTGGATTCCTTGTAAGGAAGAAATGCGAAGCTGCTGGAGGGTTCTTTTTCGTATTTATAAACAAAAACTGTTCTGTACTAAAGAGGAGTTAAAGGCTAAAGGAGTGTTTCAGCAAAATGCAGCCAGCATCTCCAGAATTCATACTTGCTGTCAATTTTGCCAAATTGGAAATGTTCACTAGACGGCTTTCCCGAGGGAGGAGAATGAAGTGCAGTATCTTAATGATCAGAGGGATGAGAATAACATGTGAAATTAAAAATTAGGGTTCAGCCTTGCATTTAGAATGGCTATCACAGTTGCAGAATAACCTCACCTCTTGGTAGGAAAAGTATTTGAGATTGTCAAAATTATCAAGTTATCCAATCCAACTTTTTTTTCGGAGGGAAAGTACGTCTGGGAGAAGATTTAAGATGGGATGTTTTGCTAGAGATCCATTAAGAGCAAAATGCCAATAGTTTTCTTTCTTTCTCCTCCCCCTTCTTTATTTGAAAAAAAAACACACTTTTCTGCTCTTTTTATAAATAGAAACAATTAATTGGGGAAACAGTGAGTGCATAAAAACCAGAAAAGGAGAATATATTTCAATATCGTTACTGTTACGATGCTTAGTTATCAGCTGAGGTAACTTAAGAACTGGGTCCTTTCTAAGTTTTTTCCTCTGACTGTTAAGTCATTGGGGGTTCCCCGCTCTCTTGTCTCATTGTTTCCTAGCCATCATCTCTTCCCCTTGACCCCAAGGTCATTCTCATTTACTATTACATGTTGTAACATCTTGAAACAGAGATTTTTAAAAAAAAAACAAGCAACAACTTCTGCCCATAGAAGTTGTGGATATCTGTTCCAACTTTTGGCTCATAACTAGGAATAGTGAGGAATCTTTCCCAAGTAATGTTTTGCTGCAGTTGCTAGAATAACCAGATATTTCCTTTCATGTGTGAAATAGCATGACTTGGTTTATTTTGTGCTCAGCCATTGCAATAATGGATATACTCTTTGGAGAAAAATTAATCATCAGCTGATACCTAGATAATAGAATAGGCACTATAATTGGACTACAAATGATTCTTACACATTGCAGTGGTTGTAATGGGATTTATTGGCTTTTGCTTTATCCAAATTCACCAATGGTTGCAGAAATAAGCTCCCAGTGATTCACAAGTGATCTGCAGACCATTTTTCGTGGCATTCAATATCCCCCAACGTTGAGTTTGCAGAAGCCTGTCAATTGCAGCAGCAACATTTTTCATTCAAAATGCCAAAAAGAAAAAAGAAAGAAACCAACAGAGTTACAGGAGTTGTGTTAGCATCCAGTAGGAAGTCCTGATTTCCTCAACACAAATTCTACAACCATTAAAAGCTGAGAAAGTGTATTACAATGTGTATCTCCTAGCCTCCAAGTGGTTGGGTTAACTTTTTCCCCCCCAGCCATATGTAGTTAAAAATCTCTGCTTACCATTATCTGTGAATTTAGACTGTACATGAATTTTTTTTTATTTTATTTATTATTAATCTCCTTTACTTCTTTATTTCTATGTCAATCTTTCTGTAAATTTACCATTCATTGCCATACCTTGTAGTTGAACATTGTGATATTTAAGAGAGTTGTTTTTTAGTGTGGGCAGGGTATAAGTCAGTGGGAGATGCGTCATGGAAAGAAGTAAGACTTTATGTAGTGATTTCCTTTCCAGACACATCTGAGGGAACCTGCAGTGCATTTCTAATAGCCTTTTCAGCCTCTGAAACACATGCAGGAGTCATATTTCCTGTCCACTGGCAACTGAGCCTATGTATTTTACAAGATTTATTTTTTTAAGTATTTTGAGATAACCTGGAAAACAATAGGGAATGTTCTGCCAATAAAATACCAAATTATTTGAGGTATTTTGACCTACCTCATTCAGACTAAAAGGAAGCCCTTCTGCAAAAAAGATTGGATACTTGTAATCATTCAAATCAGAATAAATAGAAGTTATGAGGTAAAAAGTGGGGAGCACCATGATTTTACCGTGTCCAAAAACACTGCAATTAAATCTGTCAACTTTGTCAAATAACTCTGGGTCTAGGATTTTGGCAGCATCTCCTATGCAGGAATTTTTTTAAAAAATATTTCTTTCCTATCATTTCCTCTTTGATAGAAAATGCTTCATCTGTGACAGTTTTGAA
This sequence comes from Oxyrhabdium leporinum, assembly GCA_032468155.1. Classification (NCBI taxonomy): domain Eukaryota; kingdom Metazoa; phylum Chordata; class Lepidosauria; order Squamata; family Cyclocoridae; genus Oxyrhabdium; species Oxyrhabdium leporinum. The sequence goes on along the minus strand of JANHFL010006944.1, from coordinate 2,867 downwards.
TTAGCTTCTGTTAAATATAAAGGGTAAGAGCAGGTATTGTTAGTAGTAACGCTGCCATATAGATTACTAAGCAATAATTGTGTTTCAGTTTCCATTTTCAATGAATGATTTGAAATTAATGTACAGAATATTTGCTTTCCATAAAATAAGGTGCATTTCTCAAGATATTTAACTTTTACCCAGCAGGCCACTATTGATAAAGGTAAATCCTATAGAATCATTTTGAGGGAAAAAAAAACAAAGAAAGACTACATAGGTCCCTATATGTTTTAACTTTGAGGTACGCTTATGTACATACTTATAGATTCAAAATTAAATTACAATGGAGATTTGTTTAAAACAATAACAGTGTTTTTAGAAATATTTGTTTCAAAAGGACAAGAAGCAATGGATGGAAACTAATCAAGGAGAGAAAACCAACTTAGAACTAAGGAGACATTTCCTGACAGAACAATTTATCATTGGAACGACTTGCCTCCAGAAGTTGTGGGTGCTCCAACTCTGGAAATTTTAAAGAAGATATTAGACAACCATTTGTCTGAAATGGTATAGGTATATTCCTGCCTGAGCAGGGGATTGGACTAGAAGACCTCCAAGGTCCCTTCCAACTCTGTTGTTCTGTTAAAAAATAGAATTACACAACAAAACCTCAGTGACCTTTGAAAGCATTGTAAGCATTGTAGTATAGTAATTACAATTATTAATCATTTCCCTTTGTTCTATAATATAGCTTTTTTGCTTCCTCTTTATTTTCCATTGCTTTCTTAGTTGCTTAAGCAGCATTTAAAAAGAAGACAAATTGCACTGTTTTTATCGATGGCAGTAAGAACAGTGATCCATTCCAGCACAGTAAAAACGTTATTAGGTATATTTTATTATCGATGCAGTCCACACAAGTAGAGTTATATCAAAAGTGGGGAAATAGTCAATGAGATAAACAAAACCTGGTCAAAATGCAAAGGTAATTTATGCTACCTACATGGAGAACAGTCTCTGAAGTTAGTTTTGAATCACACTCAGAAACCCAATGCATCTACATGAGAAATCTCATCATGAGTGCAGTATGTACAAAACAAATACGGTACTTCAAATGTTTGATATTTATTCTCTGGATTCACTACTACTTGAACCCAAATAATCCAACCATCCCAAATAATACATTCCCCCCCCCAAAAAAAATCTCTTTTACAACTACCAATCTTAGTTGTCATCGACAAACCAAGATCATATATTACTTTTTTTTTTTAGTTTTTCCTAAAAGTAACTTTCAGGTGACTAATTATAGTAGTGTAAAAAAAATCTGATTGATTGGCATTGTGAAGAAATTTTGGACAGAAGGGTATTAACTAAAAAAAGGGGGGGCTACCTAAGTTCAGAATCTCAACTTTGGTTAGAGTCATTGTGTTTTATTCCTTCTAGTTTTTGAAAGCTGAGGACAATCAGTGCTTTCATCCCAAAAGCCATTGTTTAGCCAGTAGCTTGTCTAAGGTGTTCTCCATCCTAGAGCAGATGGTCTTTCCACACAAAAAGGAAATCAAATCAATTAGTAAGGAAGAAAATAAAATAAAATTTATAAACTTCAAGAAACTTATACCTGTTCATCTCCTACACTTAGATGAGAAGGTGAAACTGAGAAGTCAACTTAACTTGACCGCAACCGTGCCAGGTTTTTTAAGGTGCAGTGAAAAGGGTAGGGCTGATTTAGTCTCCTGCAAAAAATGCCATGGCTAACCTTCTGTGGATCTGAAGTTGAAAAAGGCTGAGCTGAAAACGCTTGAAAACCCTGCCTTAAAAGTTCTGTGTTTAACATTCAGAAATCTGGAAGAGGAACGAGGCAGGCGTTCTTTCCAGTGGGGAAACAGATGGCTGTCAACCTCAGCCGAGTTGCACTACTACAAAATGAAATCTCCCCCTCCCCCCCAAGGCATTTGGAATACATCACAGCTGAGTCATAAATAAATGAGTTTAGCTGCCAAATTCATCTGACCTCATGGGATGGTTGGTGTCTACAGCTGCTTTTGAACTAACACAATTTATGGTGACCGTAGTTAAGTATATGGCAAACATACAGGATGTTTATGTAAATTACAAGATGATTTTGCAGTGTGAAAGACCAAACGATTTAATCAGAAAAGCAACTTCACTCCTCAAATTTGAACATGGCTAAAATGAAAGGCATCAGTATATAGAGTATATTATTCCAATAAGGTTTTATTTTCCCTTTAATCCACGGCCTTCATGAAATTCACAATCACTGTTTGAAAGATGCCTTACAAAGGCAAAAGGCGTGTTTTACTTTTTGAAAAAATTTGCTCAGTTTTCATTTACAGAATTGGTACAAGTAACTGTTTGGTGCAGTAGACGAGGCAACTGTTATACCACAGAAATGTTATGGAGAATAAGCTAAAATCTGGACTGCAGGTGAGTTTGAGGTATTAGATCATATATCGGATGGCAATCCTATGGCCATTGGTTGTGCTGTCCACGATGCTAGGAGTTGTAGTCCTCTTGAACTGGCAGACTTCAGGTTGTAAAAGTCTTCTTATCACCCATGGAGATTGGTCTTCTAGATGTTGTTGAGCTGTAACTCTTAGATGTTCATGTCATGCAGTAGTCCTTGCTTAATGATTGGTCACTTAGTGACCATTCAAAGTTACGGACTTGCCCCCAAAAGTACTTACAAACTGATTTTGAAGTTCCACCGGCTTACAAACCCACCCACCCCTGGATCATATGGTTGCATCTTGGGTGCTTGGCAGCTGTTGCATTTACAACCATTTGTAGTATCCCAGGGTCAAATGACCATGATATTTAATGTTTTTTTTAAACAGTTTCCAGTGTTTATTTCTAGTTTTCCCCCACAACCC
>JANHFL010006943.1:28451-41521 GCA_032468155.1 Oxyrhabdium leporinum | reverse complement strand
CTTCGGGTGCTTTGGAAAATAGCTTGACCCCCTCCTCTCTGCAACAGCCCCTCAAGTACTGTATTAATTCCCTTGTATTAAGGGAATTAAAAGCAGTAGGATACCAAATAAAAAGGGCAAAAATCTATGTTTTGAGAAATTAGGACAGGTTCAATTGAAAAATTGGTCATCAAGGCAAACTGGTTGCACTGCAGAATTAAAGTGACTTTCCAAAGAGAGTCGACTGTGTCAAAGAAGCCAAGCAGCCAAACAATAGCAAGAAATTCTGGAGTTTTCATCTTGGGCATTCTTTTCTTTTTCTTCTTTGCTTAAGTGTATTGTTATCCCTTTGTCTCTTCATGTCCTGTCTTTTCAATATAAAGCATATAAGATTACTTATGTAGGAGAAGAACAGCCTGAGATTCCCTGGAGGGAGAGTGTGCATTCCAGAGGAGTAAGAGGCAGCTTTAGGAGAGTGGCAGACCTTGGGAGGTGGAGTCAAAAGAGGAATTAGCCTGGAATCATTAGGTCCCCACAAGTGGTCTAAGTCCGACGCTTCTTGATTTCCATTGACTCTTATCTAGCACTAATTTAGTGCTGAATGTTAGTTGACTAGATTCTTGTCTAGACATGAGCAATAAATCATCTTAACTGGAATTTAAGATGTGGTGGCATAATGGTTAGAATGCAGTATTGCAGGCTGACTCTGCTCAGTGTCAGCAGTTCGATGCTGACTGGCTCAACATTGACTCAGCCTTCCATCCTTTCAAGGTCGGTAAAATGAGGATCTAAATTGTGGGGGGCAATATGCTGACTCTGTAAACTGCTTAGAGAGATCTGTAAAGCACTATGAAGTGGTATATAAATCTAAGCACTATTGCTATTAACGTGTGGTCCACTATAACTCATAACAACAAGACTGCAGACTGAGCTACATTCAATTATATTAAATTAACCTACAATACATAGAACTCTCTGCCAAATCCCCTTGCCCGCTGATTCCTAAGGTTATAGCATTTCCATTGCTTTGTCAGCTCAATTCTCTAGTTTTATTTTAAGCTCGCAGTAGCTTTGCTTCTGTTTCTAAATGCACATACCCTCATCAACCTTGGTGGGCAACTTCACAAAATTAGCACAGCAGCTATAAGGCTAGACAGCTGAGTTGAATGTCAAACTCCTGCAGTTGAAACAGTGAATTAAGCAGTCACTGTGTAACCAGTCCTTTCCCACTTTGCCAAGCCCTCCATACATTGACAGTACAAGCTCACTGTGAGAGAGCAATGCAGGTTACAAACAAGAATGTCAAGTGCCAGGGAAATCAGGAGATTCAGGCAGTTCAAATGAATATAAAGATTTATTGCAAGCTTGAGCTCTCTACAAGAATCTGGCCAACTAATGGTCAAGGGAAATGAGTGGGAGATAAGAAGGCATTCAAGGTGGGCTACACTTAGATCTCTTGTGGGCACACAGAGACTTGTGACCTATGACATGTTTGACCCCTCCCTCAGGCTCAGTTTAGTCATCTCCTATAGAGACATCCATCTCTGGACCACAATCTTTGGCCATCGCATCATGGTTTGCTAAGAAGAAGAAAACTGTATTTTCAAAACATTTTTTTTGGAATGATGGAGATTTGATTTTAATGAAAGAAGAAAATAAAATTTCAATTGGCTCTTTTTCAAGCCAATGACATTTCCATGGAAGCATCCTTTATCAATCTCTTAATTTAATTCCATTTAATTGATTCAGTTTAGGCATCACCAAGCACCAATTTGACTCTATGGCTCATTGCCTATGGCAGTATAATGCTTCAGATTCTGTTAAAAAATTATAGAATCATAGATTTGGAAGGAACTTAAAAAATGATCATGTACAACCCACTGCACACTTCAAGATTCGCAACACCATCCCTGGAGATGACTATACAACTTCAGTTTGAAAACCTTCAGTGAAGAACAAGAAACCACTACATACAATAAAGTGTTCCACTCATTGACAGCTCTTGCAGTCAAGATGTTCTTCCTAATATCTTATCTGTTTCTACATCCTTGAAGTTTCACCCATGAATTCTAGTGATGCTTTGCAGAGTCCAGAGGTATGTGTGATGGCCCAAAACTCAGACACTGACTCTGAATTTTAATTTGAAGAAGCTGTTCCAGTAAAACCTATGGAATAACAGCCTTTGGAGACACAAAGGCAAGGATTACCTAAGGTTGATCAAAAAATGGAACCATCTGGAACAGTTAGATAATGATGATTGCAGGCCTCCCAGCCTCTGGACCCAGGGAGTTGAGTGAAGAGCAGAACAAAGACATCCTCTGAGACTTCTTGCCAATCAAGAGAGTAAATCTTTTGATTAGAGGTGGCTGACTGAAGCCTGATTTAACCCATGGACCCCATCAGAATCAACCATCTAATCTTTGGCTCTTGCATAATATTTGTGAGGATTCTGCTCATGAAATTCTGACCTTTGGACTAGCTGGAAACCCTGATATGGATCATAGAACTCTGGACTGAATTTTGACTATTGTTTTGCATGTTCCTCTATTAAACGCAGGTCAAACAATTCACATAAGCTTTTTCCAGAGTTTGCATTCCTTGTATGCTATTATCTCCTTAATCTTGAGTAAACTGCTAATTTCTATAGCAACTGTGTGTGTGAAAGTATATAATTGAAACCAGAAGCAGGATAGTATGAACATAGCTCTTCTCTGTAACTTTTGAAAACATCTGCATCTTCTGAGACCAACTACAGAAAGCCGCCATACAATCCTGGGAAGAAATATGGCTACTTTAAATAGCTGCAGACAGATAATAAATTCACAGTCCTACCTGTCAAAAGCATATTTTCCAAATTATTTCCTAAACCTTGTTCAACTCTTCTGGGAGAGATATCTTGGCAGAGCTTCTCCATTAAAAGGTTTCATGCAACTTTAGGCTGCTCTTGAAAATCCCTTTGTAGAATGACACCGTGGTATAAGTTCACAATTAAGCAATTGTGAGGTGGGCAGGGGAATTCTTTTCTGAATAGCTTCATAATATGAAGCATAGGATTCTTTAAATGAGGCCAAGGGAGTGGCCACAGCTCAGTGGTCAAATAGATGCTTAACTTGCAGAAGGTATCACGTTTAATATCCAACATTTATTTATTGATTTGATTTATACCACATCTTTCTGCTCTGGCAACTGCTCAAGGTGAACATCTTCAACAGAAGAAAAATATGCTCAGAAGGGCTGATGTGAAGCTCTAGGGAATGTCTCTATCACCATCGTGACTTAACTGGAAATAAATTTTGGCAGTTGTCTGAATCTATCTGGAGGTTACCTATTGGGGAAATCTGATTTAGTGGTTAGCATATACCTAGTTCTAGACCAGCTAGGTGGTTGGTTAGAAGAACAGAGTCTATGACAATTCACACAATCAACTTGCCACAGGCAACTTGCCATGGCCAATGTGCCATGGCCAACTTGACACAGCCAACTTGTCATGACCAACTCGCTGCAAGGCAACTTGCCACAGCCAACTTGCCACAGGACAACTTCACTGCAGGACCAATAATTACACATGCCAACTTTTCACAACCTCACAACTTCCGGAGGCAAGTTGTTCCACTGATCAATTGTTCTAGCTGTCAGGAAATTTCTTCTTAGTTCTAGGTTGTTTCTCTCCTTGATTAGTTTCCATCCATTGCTTCTTGTCCTACCCTCAGGTGCTTTGGAGAAGAGTTTGACTCCCTCTTTGTGGATCCCCTCAAATATTGGAACACTGCTATCATGTCACCCCTAGTCCTTCTTTTCTAGTTTAATGAAAAGAAGGACTAGGGGTGACATAATAGCAGTGTGGTGTCAAGTATCTTTTTTTGAGGAGAATTATCATTTCCATGCCATGCAGCTTCTCACTAAGGTTAAGCCAAGTCTTCTGAAGATGACATAGCAGTATTCCAATATCTAAGAGTCTGCCAGAAAGAAGAGGGGGTCTCCAAAGCAGCTAATGGCAGAACAAGAAGCAATGGATGGAAACTAATCAAGCAGAGAACCAACCTAGAACTAAGGAGAGTTAGAACAATTAATCAGTGAAACTGCTTGCCTCCAGAGGTTGTGAGTGCTCCATCCCTGGAGGTTTTTAAGAAGAGATTGGACAACTATTTGTCTGAAATAGGTCTCCTATTTGAGCAGAGGGTTGGACTAGAAGACCTCCAAGGTCCCTTCCAACTCAGTTATTCTGATATTCCCAATAATAGTGCCCCATTCTCAGGAACACAGAATGTAGAATTATAAGGCTGGAAGGAACCTCACAGGTCTTCTGGTCCAACCTCATGCTCAAAATTGGAGACCTTATATCATTCTGGTAAAATTGTTCTCCGGGCTATTTTTGAAAACCTCCAGGTGGCAAGCTATTCCATTGACTAATTGCTCTTACTGTTAGAAGATTTCTCCTTACTTCTAGGTTGAATCTCTCTTTAACAAGTTTCCATTCATTACTTCTCGTTCTCTGCACCTCTGGTGCTTTGGAAAATAAGTCAATTCCCTTTTCTCTGTGATAGCCACTCAAGTACTGGAAGGGCAGTTATCACGTCCCCTCTAATCCTTTTCTTTGGTAACAATTTTGGCTGAATCAGGTCCATGTTTTCATAGGAAGACTTTCACACCAACTGATACTATGAAAACTCACTCTTCTGTAAGGAAATAGCAAGAACAAGAGTACTTAGACTTATATATTGCTTCATACAGGGGCAGGCTGTGGATGATTAAAGCAGCTCGGGTGAGTACAGCAGGGGAGGCACGGAGCTCACCTGGGCGTGGGCGGCGGAAAGTTGAGTTATTTAGCGATAGCTTAGGGCAAGGGTGGGCGGGCGTGCCCAGCCAGCGCTCAGAGCTAGAGGTTCAGCTGAACCATGCAACAGCCCACCCCTGGCTTCATAGTGCTTTCAAGCTCTCTCTAAGCAGGCCGAAATGTTTTATTTGTGTTTTTCCTAGAAAACGTTTGCACACAAACACAATCTTGTGCACTCGTTTTTATACAGAATCTCCAGAACTTTAAAATCACAGGTTGCAGTCACAGCCAGCTCCATTTATTTAAGCGAGGGAGCCCAGCCTTAAAAGGGTGGAGTCATGAGAGGAATCAGCCTGGAATCTACGTTCCCACCAGCAATCTAAGTCCAAGTTCTCTTTAATTCCATTGACTCTTATCTAGCACCAATTTAGTGCAGACTGTTAAAATCATTTTAACTTTTTAAAATCACAGGCTGCAATCACAGCCAGCTCCATTTATTTAAGCGAGAGAGCCTAACCTTAAAAAAAAGCACAGCCCATTTATCAACAAGATCTACCATAAAGAGCCATGGTGGCACAGTGGTTAGAGTGCAGTACTGCAGGCTATTTTTGCTGACAGCCGGCTACCTGCAATTTGGCAGTTCGAATCTCACCAGGCTCAAGATTGACTCAGCCTTCCATCCTTACGAGGTGGGTAAAATGAGGACCCAGATGGTTGGGGGCAATAGGCTGACTCTGTAAACCGCTTAGAGAGGGGCTGTAAAGCACTGTAAAGCGGTATATAAGTACTATTGCTATTGCTATTCAGCGCTAGTTCTTACTTCTGGCTCATTGTGATCTCCTTCCATTTGACCAAGCATTTTTTTGCTTCAAATCCAGAGTTGAAAGGAATAGTTTGCTGGAAATAACCCTGCAGTCTTGCATGGACTGATCCAGAGGCACATATTTGAAAATGTGTAAAAGTTAAATTTAGGTGGTACACACACACACACACAAAAGGCCCTATCCATCTTCAAACTGAGAATCCCCAGAGACATCAGAATTACAACACAGAGTCCAGTTTTTCCTTATGACCTCAGCACAACTACTAACTAGTGCCAAACTACTGCATTCAAAATCTTTTTTCATCAACTGACGAAGGAAATATTGTTTCAGTTCGCCTCTATTGCACATGAAAAAGCAGAGGAAAAAAGGTACCAAGAGTGTTGTTTGCTAAATATAAAGCGAGTTTCAATTTACTGTACTCTCCAGTAAGATGTTTCATAAAGGATGGATGTCAGCTTCTTTATGTTGGATGGGCAAAATGGTGGAAGGGTTTTTGATCATATGTTTTGTCTGGGCATTGTTTATTTGTTACTTTTTCAATTATTTATTTTCATCCCATCTTTATTAAAGTCCTATTTTTTTTACTCCTTCATTTATTTATTTTTATCCCACCTTTATTAAGTTCCTGTTTTGGTCTATTTTTTTTTATAATCCTACCGGTAGTAGAATGGTGCTAGGAAGAGAAATAAGATTCAAGGATGTGATGTTGAACTATGTATAAAGAGGATTGGAGTTTACTGAATGATCAAGCAGTTAGGATTTACAGTGAATGGACTATATTTCAGAGTTGGATTAACTCTGCCATAGCCAGGTTAAAACTTTAGAGTGGTGCAGTGGCCTAGAGGTGGAGTTCTTGCCTCATAATCAGGAAGCTGTGAGTTGGATCCTAGGTAGAAGCAGATATTTCTCTCTCTGGGCATGTTGAGATTATATCTGCTGCATATAACTCCACACTGGCAACAGGAAGGGCATCCGGCCAGCAAACACTCAACTCCATTCAGTTGCCCAGACTCTGCCCTCCAAGGGATTTTGCAGTCATTACAAGATGATGATGATAGCCAGGTTAAAACTTTAGTCTGATGGAAAGTGTCCAGTTTCCATCTTTTTATTTAACTTTGTATAGAGGAAAGACTGACCTAGATTGTTTTATGGGGTCCTTGGTGCTCTCTGAGCTTGGTTGTTTTCTTGAAGACATTTCATTATCAAACTAGATAACATCATCATTGCCAGAAGGGAGTGGGCTTTACTTTCTGCTTACAGACTAGTAGCTCAGGGGATGGGATTCTGCTGGTTCAGACTGGTTTGGGTGAACCGGTAGTTCCAGCGATGAGTTGGCCCTGCTCACCCACCCCTGCCCTAGTCTGCGCTTTATTTCTGCACTTTGCAGCTCAGCGGATTCATGTGGCAAAGCAGATTGCCATGTGTCAGCTGTTTTATTCACCAGGGCTGCAGTAGAAAGTAAGTTCTATAGCTGAAAATGGGCTGTTTTTGAACGCTGCACGTGCGCTCACCAAACCAGTTGTTACACCAGTTGAATCCCACTACTGTAGTAGCTCTCACCCTGATCAAGGAATAACCAGGAACATTCCCACCAAGACTGACAAGGCAAGTCACTAGTTTATAAACAGAATGCAAACCCCACTCCCTTTTAGCACTGATGCTGTTACCTAGTTTGGTAATGAAATGTCTGCAAGAAAACCACCGAGCTCAGAGAGCACTGAGGACCCCTCAGTTCAACCCTGAGCTACAGATATTCTCTTCTAACATTCTTAGAACTGTTGAAAGGAACTTCTAAAAGTTCCACACCCATTTGCACTATTCAGGTGACCTTGAGGGCACAGATAAACCTGCCTGTGGCCTCAAGAACTCTCAAAGAGCATGCTAAGAATCAGATGACTGCAAGGAATATAAATCCTTCCGTTCTCACCATTCCATCAGAACTGAAGAAGCTTCTTAGACGAGAAGTGAAACGTCTTCAAGGAAAAACATAGAAAGTCCAGTTGCCTCTTGAAAAAGCACCTTTGGGACAGTGCTCTAAAGGAGAAGATGCAACGCCAACCAGAATTCTTAATTTTCACCACGGCAGCTGCAATGCCAGAGACAGTTTCCCAGCCTGAGGTTCACCAGCACCAGAGATAAATGTTTCAAGGACTCCCTTTTTCAGTATGCTCTCCATCACTTCCTCCAGGGGAAAAAAAAAAGATTGATGTTCCAGCTACTCTGCAGCTGTATCTACAAATATCTCCTTTTTCCTCTCAATAATCAGAGAAAATGATTCCCCTGAGACTTTGGGCAGGGGAAATAGGATAAGCAGCTTACTGTGGGCAAACGGGAAACTCTTGTTGATAGCAGAGTCTACTTGCACATATATGTGTACTATCTAGGGATGAAACAGAAATTGATCCATATTTTTGCAGAGTTGAAGTACCACAAACTGTCCTTCTATAGGTAAGTGGCCTTGAAAAATGGTTGTCCGATCTCTTCTTAAAAACTTCTAGTGTTTACAACTTCTGGAGGCAAGTTGTTCCGCTGATTAATTGTTCTAACTGTCAGGAAATTCTTCAGGAACATCTATTTGTAAAAAAAACAAACAAAACCTACATTTTGGGGGTATTTTGCTTAACTCTGCCTGAAACAATTAGGAGTAACACACAAGAAGGAAAATTAGGTTTTCAGAAAGATACAGGAATATGTCTGACTATGAAAAGGTATAAAAATGGGCGTTAAAATCGACCAATAGTATGGAAAGCTGCGTGCAAAAGTTTTTATGTTTCAGAATGTTTCAGGCAACAGATACATTTTTTTCTTGTTTTCATTAAAAAAAAACCAGGTCAAAGTAATGCTCCATTAATGCAGATGTTAATAAGGAATTAATTGATGTTGATCTTCACAATGATGCTTCCATCATTTGTTATGTATTGTTCACTATTGTTAAGTAATGTTATTACTATGATTTATTACATGCTCACTTCAAAAGACTCTGGGTGGCTCGCAACATATCAAATATGCAATTCAAACATAACAATGAAACATAACAGCCTGGGTAATAAAAAACCAACTAAAACTACGTCAAAGCACAACAGGGGTTCCACAAATACACTCAACCTAGGCCCGGAAAGAAATCTAAGACTTAAGGGCCTTGTACACTTAGCAAAGTTGGTACTGTAAGTATTTCTTTTGGTTTTCTTCCTGCACTTTTATAGTGGGCCTCTATTATATTTGTAAGCCAGCAAGTCACAGATTGTGGTGAGGTCAAAAGATAAGAAAGATGGAAACAGACAGAGAGACAGAGAGAGAGAAAAAAAAAACAGAGAGAAACAGAGATAGAGAGAGAGAGAGACAAAAAGAAACAGAGACAGAGACAGACAGAGAGAGACAGAGACAGAGAGACAAAAAGAAACAGAAACAGAGAGAGAGACAGAGACAGAGAGACAGAGAGAACACTGGGGTCCTTGGTGCTCTCTGAACTTGGTCATTTTCTTGCAAACATTTCATCACTCAACTAGGTAACATCATCAGTTCTAGAAGGGAGTGGGATTTGCTGTCTGTTTATATACTTGCAAAGTCAATGTTGGTGGGAGTGTTCTTGGTGGTTCCTTGATTAAGCTGTTGTTTATTGTTTACTGTTTGTCTGAGTTGGTAATTCCTTGATTAGGGTATTGTTTACTGCTTGCTATTAGCTCTGTTGGCTAAACACTCAAGAGTCCTCCCCACTCCCCCATCCCCAGTGAATATAAGAGCAAGTACTCATGGAGAAAAAATGAAATTACACTGGCAATTGTAATTCAGAATTCAGTTGCCGCTCTGAGCACTGAATGGTAAGTTAATTTTGTCTTAATGGATGTAACAGGTGCACTTCCCATTCAAGTAAAGTAATCTCTTAATGCAGAGAGCAAGAGAGTTATGAATGGGACTGACTCCAGTTAAGATGAAGCAGTCAAAATGGAAATGTATTAAAAGGGAAACCCCATTTCTCAAAAACTATTTATTGTAGCTACTGCCTACATTTCTTGCTGGGATATTTGGGGAGCTGTAAGGTTTGCATTTTAGGGAGAACTATCTCACTGGAAATCAGAAATTCTGTGCCATTTAAGAGCTATTAAATCCAGCCATAATCATCAAGTCTGCCTCCAGTGGATCTGATTATCTGGCATCGTGGTTTGTTACTGGTGACTAGGCATCTCTTTGAATGATGAACAGAAACATCATTACCTAAAGATTTCTTTTGAAGGCCGTCATGCTGTTTGCATTGGAAGGTAAGCATTGAAACGAGGACAAGAACATTAAGCAATGTTTATTTGTCAGAAGAGAGTACCAAATATTATTCATAAATAAACATTGGTAAGCTTTATAGTCTCTGGGAGGAGCAATGTATGATGAAAACAAGTGTCATAGGTGGGCCAAGAAGTATAATTATTTAATTGATCATGGTTTGGGAAAAGTGAAGAGAAGAGCAACTAAGATGATTAAAGACCTGAAGACTAAAACACATGAAGTATGGTTACAGGATTTGGGTTTGGCTATTTTAGACTCTAGAGAAAAGAAGGACTAAGGGGGATACGATAGCAGTATTCCAACATTTGAGGGGCTGCCATGAAGAAAGGGGGGGTGGTATTTTTCAAAGCATCAGAAGGCAAGATAAGAAACAATGGAGGGAAACTAACCAAGGAGAGAAGCAACCTGGAATTGAGGAGAAACTTCCTATGTTTTTGATTAGTATAAATAAATCTTTTTCAAATCTCCTGCTAGCCTGACTCTTCCAAGGAAATGGACTGAGTGCACAGCACTCGAAAAAAAAGAAAAACCTCTGTATGTAATAGAAGCAATATATCTTAAACTTAAATTATTTAGATTGTACAGTTGTCTCAAAGTTAAATTATTCAAACTGTAACAGCTTTCCCCCTTTATTGTTATGAGGTGTTTGTTTGCATCAGGATAAGCTCTCTTTTTTTGCCAGGAAAGCTGTCTCAAAAGGCCTCATTTTGAAAAGCTGAGATTATTGAAATCCCATGCAAGCTGTAAAAGCTACAATGGAAGCTGGCTCTTTCAGCACCTTGGACAGGTAATACAAGGAGGCGCGTAGAGTTAATCCTATTAAATGCACGCAACTGAATAGAATGGAATGGGAACTTCAATGGGTTTATAATGCGAGTTATTATACCGGTTTTGTTAAATATTTTGAATTTTATGGGGAAAGGGTGCTTTGTTTTTCCTTGAGAAAAGGTTGATGCAAAATGCACAGGAGTAAATATAAACTGTGAAGAACTAAATGGATTTTCATTCTACACAATAATTATTGTGGGTCACAAGGTTGCTTACATCTAAACATCTGCAATCAAAGATATCCCATCCAACATGCTGTTCATCCCTTTTGTATGGCATTACACCTAATCTTAGTAGTTTGTAACTAATAAGATACAATAATAACACTATATTACTGTATTACCACATTTTCTTCTTCCATTCAATCGTATCCTATTCTCAGAGATTGCTTAAATAAGTCTCTGCAGTTTTCTTGGCAAGGTTTTTCAAAAACTGGTTTGCCATTGCCGCCTTCCTAGGGCTATGATAAAGTGACTGGCCCAAAGTCACTGAGCTAGCTTTCATGCCTAAGGCAAGACTAGAACTTACAGTCTCCTGGTAATTGATCCAGGCATTCAGCCAGCTTTCAATCCTAAGGCAGGACTAGAACTCACAGTCTCCTGGTCATTGATCCAAACTCACGCAGCTGGCTTTGATTCCAAAGGCAGGACTACAACTCACAGTCTCCTGGTGATTGATCCAAAGTCACCCAGCCAGCTTTCATGCCTAAGGTGGGTCTAGAACTCACACGCTCCCCCCCGAGCACACGCGTGCTCCCATTTCGGCACTCGGTGCCGAAAAGGTTCCCCAACATGGCCATAGGGTTATGTCCTCATGCTGTAGACATCACTATAACCTTTGTCCTCATGCTGTAGACATCACTATAACTTACTGAATGATTAATTCATTAGCCCATGTTTCTGGGTTTCCACCATAGACAGAACTATAGGTAGTCCTTGATTCATGACCACAATTGAACCTGAAATTTCTGTTGCTAACTGAGGCAGTTATTAAGTGAGTTTTGTCCCATCTTATGACATTTCTTGCCACAGTTGTTAAGTGAATTACTACAGTTGTTTTAGTTGGTAACATGGTTGTTAAGTGAATCTGGCTTCCCCGTTGACTTTGCTTGTTAGAAGGTCACAAAAGATGATCATATGACCCCGGGATATTGCAACCATCATAAATATGGATCTGAATTTTGGTCACCTGCCCATGGGGATGCTGCAACGGTCATATATAAGTGTGAGAAATGGTCGTAAGTCACTTTTTTTCAGTGCCGTTGTAACTTTCAACTGTCACTAAATGAATTGTTGTAAGTTGAGGACTACCTGTATACTTGTTGCTGAAGGATAACTCTGAGCAACAAACATGATCAGCAGTGGGACATCAGGGAACAGTATTTAGCCCCAGGTTTTACATGCATTTTTCAAGGTTCATTTCCAAGAGACGATTTGTACCTGAACAGCCCACCCAAACCATGAAAGACAATTGCAATTCCTCCAAGCAGATTACTTTATTGTTCCTCACTTATAGACAGAATCTTGCCAGAATGAAGCAGTCTGCTGTCTACATCTGAATTCTGATCACACAACCAGGGGGATGTTGCAACAGTCATAAGTCCTTTTTTTCAGTGCTGTTGCGACCTCAACAAATTGCTGTAAGTTGAGGACTACCTGTATATACTGACCAAAGGGAGTTGAGGATGCACATCATGCCAAGCTAAAATGTGGTTGACAAGCTTGTGTTTAAGTGTGTCTTGTGAACTCTGCCACCATCCCTTGTCTTGCCTTTTCCAGCAGGCATCTCCCCCGTGTGTTGGAGGTCACATCATTCAGAAATCCATGCTTCATACCCCTGCTTTGTGCATGGAAGGGGATGGTTGTTTTACCTTACTGATGTAACAGTAACAGAGTTGGAAGGGACCTTGGAAGTAATCTAGTCCAACCCCCTACACTCTCAGGAGACCCACACTGTTTTTGATAAATGCTATCTAGTCTCTTTTTAAAAGCATTCAGTGATGGGGCACCTACAATTTCCAAAGGCATTGTTTTCCACTGTTTAATTGTTCCAAAGGTCAGAAAATTTCTCCTTAGTTCTAGGTTGTTTCTCTCCTTGGTTAGTTTCCATCCATTTTTTCTTGCCTTGCGTTCAGGTGCTTTGGTAAATAAGTTGGCCTCCTCTTCCTCGTAGCAGCCCTTCAAGTATTAGAAGTCTGTTACCATGTCACCCCTGGTCCTTTTTTTTCACTCTACTAGGTATACTCAGTTCCTGCAACCTTTCTTTGTATGTTTTTCACTTCTAGGCCCCTAATCATTTTTGTTGCTCTTCTCTGAATTTTTATTTATTTATTTATT
Organism: Oxyrhabdium leporinum; assembly: GCA_032468155.1. Classification (NCBI taxonomy): domain Eukaryota; kingdom Metazoa; phylum Chordata; class Lepidosauria; order Squamata; family Cyclocoridae; genus Oxyrhabdium; species Oxyrhabdium leporinum. Next base: position 28,505 of record JANHFL010006943.1, on the reverse strand, counting down.
TATTTTTACATTTATATACCGCCCCATTCCGAAGACTCGGGGCGGTTTACAGCT
>JANHFL010006943.1:0-11839 GCA_032468155.1 Oxyrhabdium leporinum | reverse complement strand
GTAGTAAGGAATGCTGAGAGCAAACAGCACTCCTTACTAGCACTGATGCTACCTAATTAGCGTAAGGAAACGTCTGCAAGAAAACAAGCAAGCTCAGAGAGTACCAAGGACCCCTCATTTCATCCCAAATGAAATGGGATGGGATGGGATGGGGTAGGACGGAACGGAATGGAACAGAACAGAACAGAATAGAATATTCTTTATTGGCCAAGTGTGATTGGACGCACAAAGAATTCATCTCTGGTGCATAAGCTCTTAGTGTACATACAAACAACAAAGTATCATAACGATAAGTAGACAATAGTAGAAGGTAATAGAAAAGATGGGAAGGGTAACAGTATTGTCCCCTAATACTGTTAGTATTAATAATACTGTTATTAATAGTAATAATAATAGACTGTATTTTTACACCCCATAGATCCTACTGAGTAAGCAAGGCTTTCTTTTAATCTCTTTGGACTTGAGGTTGCCGCTGATTCTGAATTTCAGATGTTTTAAACAGCCATTTTCTTTCCAGAAGACAAACGTTTCATTTTTGCTCTGCTTTTGCAAATTCTCCTCTCTTGCTATTACCATCTTCTTTCCACAGTGTCACTTCTCTGTAGCCAAGCATCTTCTTATTCTATTGATCTAGTCACAGGTGGCTGGGAACCCACAGCTGACGCTTCCCCTCTAAGCTTTCTAAATAAAAGGCTGGTGAGATAATTAAAGGAGCACTGAGTACAGTTGCCAGTTCCAGCTTCCTACTGCAGAATCACAGGAGGATAAGAGAAATAAAAATCAAAATGAAACACCACTGCCACAGACATATCGATGCTCTGTTGAATGTTGTGGCTTTGTGGCTAAGGCTAAATCTGTAATGAAAGTCAGGGATTTCTTAAACTTAGGTGGAGGGAGAACAGCAGAGTAGAGAGGAGCCAATTTTTCTTTTTCTATTCCCATTGTCTCAAGTGTTAGGAATTCAAATCGAATTCCATTTTTGTAATTCTGGTTTAATTTGGAAGAAGTCTCAGGATTCCAAAAGGGGCCTGGTCTCTGTGTGCAATGTCTTCTCAAACCACATCATCTTTGACTTGTCTTCAAGTCAACTGCAGCACTCACAACAGGAAATCCCAAAGGTGCTTTCTCAAGAGGCAACTGGACTTCCTTGTTTTTCTTTGAAGAGGTTTCGCTTCTCATCCAAGAAGCTTCTTCAGCTCTGAAGAATAAATGTCTTCAAAGAAAAACTAGAAAGTCCAGTTGCCTCTTGAGAAAGCACCTTTGGGACAACCAGGACCTGGATGACTGAGAATCTCCACAGTCACAACAGCAAAGAACTCCAACTTCATCCATGGATGACCTCCATCAATGGACTTAGATGGATGGACTGCTCTGCTCCATCATAGCTGTTGAAACTGTTAAGACAAGAACCCTAGAGGAAGCCATCCAGAGAAAGCTGTATAGGTAGTCCTCAACTTAGGACCACAATTGAGCCCAAAATTTATGTTGCTACGTGAGAAATGTGTTAAGTGAGTTTTGTCCCATTTCACAACTTCTCTTTGTCAGCTTTGGAAGCCATAATTGCGAGGCCTCTGCAAGCTGCCACAATAAAGTCTATGGGAATAAAGGGTTTTTTGCTTTCTCATGTAGTTAGACAGGATTGTAGCCAAAACAACAATCTTGATAATTGTGTCAAGGCCACCCTAGTTAGCACCTGGAAGAGGAGTGACAAGATGGAAGAGGGATAATGGGTATAAGCTTTGATTTGGGAATGTGATGTATGATGATGGTAAAGAGGTGGATCTTTGAATTCTTTTGGGCGTGGAAAAACCTGGGTTTTCAGATTCAGGTTTTTCCCCAGATGTGACAACATGGTTTCTTCAATAAACTCTGATTTGGATTAATTACTATCTGAGTGCTGAGCGGTTTGTTGAAACTTCGATGGAACACTGACATTCTTGCCACGTTTGTTACTGCAGTTGTTAAAATAGTAACACGGTTGTTAAATGAATCTGGCTTCCCCATTGACTTTTCCTTTAATTAAAATATTATCATTGAATCGATTCAGGTCAGAGTAGAGAGACAGGAATAGAGAAAAGAGTTGATTTGAGGAGAGCCAAAAATGGCAACCGAAAAGTTATCTGGAATAATGGCAAAGAAAATGAGAAACATTAATCAAGCTGTTTTTCTTGCAACAACGAGCTTTGTATATGTTGGATGTTAAATGAACTCTCCCAAAGTTACTAGGCCTGGTGACAGCAGACAATAGAAAAAAAGGAAAGGGATCGAGAAAGGATCACCAAAGTCTGTTTCCATTCCAGTGAATTATATATACTCTATAATGCAGATTTTAAAAATTTACAAGGCAGGAAACAGCTACCTTCTCATTTCCATCAGTGCTCTCAGTTATATAAACTAATATTTTTGTCATGTATAAAGCAAGTTGCCTCCAAATTGGGGATAGCACGCCTGAATGTATCAGTTGCAAGAGGACAATATTGGGAATTGCATAGGGCTTCACCTCTTGCCTGCGGGCTTAATTATTTGGCTTAAAAATAAACCAGAAAAAGAGTCAGTTTATGTTTAGTAAATTCACCATAGTAAGAAAAATGTTTATATCTGGAAAAGAACTAGCCATAGTAGATCACTACATATACCTTGGCCAACGGATCTCAATGGATGACGATACAATAAAAGACAATTGAACGGCGTGTTAAATGTGGTTGGCAGGCATTTGGAAAGCTAAGCATAATTTTCAAGAACAACCTGCCCCGCTGCCTGGAGAGGAAAAAAATTTGATCAGTGTGTGCTACCTGCTCTAACATATGCCGGTGAAACATGGGCACTAACCTCACAATCGATACAAAAACTACGAGTAGCACAAAGAGCCATGGAAAGATACATGCTCGGCATCACAAGACAAGATAGAAAGACCCACATGTGGATCAGACAACAAATGAAAGTATACGATGCCATCAAGAGAATAAAAGAATTGAAATGGAAACGGGCTGGTCATATAGCAAGAAGAACTGATGGCAAGATGGACCAAGGCAGTCATATCCCACTGGATCAAAAGCATCCAAGAAAGAGACCTAAAACGAGATGGATTTACCGTGTCAGCAAATATTGCAGGCTCAATTGGCTAAAGAAAGCTCAACACCATATTGGTGGAAATATGCAAAAGAGACCTTCATCCTCTTGGCTAAAATGATAACGTTGATGATGTGAGCATTAGGAGAACATCTGATCAACACGTGGAGTACTAATCTTGACTAGGTCAAGCAAGGCCATCGTGACATTTACCAGAGTAACAGAATAAGTTGGGAGTTGGCAAGGACCTTGGAAGTCTTCTAGTCCAACTCAACTTCTAGTCCATGCTCAAGCATTCTGGACAAGTGGCTGTCCAGTCTCTTCTTAAAAGCACTCAGTGATGGAGCATAAGTTCTGGAGGCAGACCATTCTACTGATTAATTGTTCTCACTGTTAGGAAATCTCTCTGGGTTGGTTGGTTCTGTCCTCAATTATTTTCCATTCATTTTTTTCTTGTCTTGCCTCCTGTTGCTTTGGAAAACAAGTTTCCAATAGGTTTCTTTGGAAAATAATTTCTAATGTAGCTTCATATTTTTCTCACCCAATTGGAAGATTGGTGGGGGGTTTTTTTTGCTGGACTTACAAAAGAAGCTGTTCAAAGTATGGAAGAAATTCATAACCGAATGGATTAGAGAGAAAGATTGGTATTAAAAAAAGAATACAAAGTGAATTTCTTTGAGCAGAGTTTAAAATAGGATGTGTTGTCATTTGTCATTGATTCTTTTTTGGATACTGATACCTGGGGGGAAAATATGACATCCATCATTTAATAAGATGCTTAAACTTTTACACCTAATATATGTTTCCTAATCTGATAGCATTGTCTCTGTCTCTTTTGTTCAGAGTAGGATACTGGGATTACGTTCTATTTGTGAAATGTGGATTTATTTATAGTTTAGAGGAGATATGAAATGTTTATTTGAATGAGATGCATTGTTACTTGGGGTGGTTTGCTTTGAAATTGTTGGCATCTGGAATGGAAAAAAAAATATTGTGCATTGGAATTTGTATTTTTTTAAGGGAGAGACGGTCCTTCTGTCATCTCATACGTAAGAGTTTATTTTTGCTTACATTAGGATATCAGGACCATTTAATGCTTTTTAAATGGAGTTTTGCTTACAGCTAAGAGTGGAGATGTGGAAAGTTGAACTTTGTGTAATGTCAATTTAATGTCATTATTTTAGAACTCTGATTGGACTTTTTGCTGATAACTGATATTTGGCAAAGAGGTTTACATTTGATTTGTCCATTGTTAAGTGATGAGTTATGGCATGAAGAGTTTCCTGCTTGTGAAATAAGAGTAGGTGAGGAGATTGGGAAATTGTTTATACTTCTGTGATGAGGGTGGGAAGCTTATTTATTTACAGGTAGTCCTTGACTTACAACTATTCGTTTAGTGACCGTTCAAAGTTATAACAGTACCGAAAAAAGTGATTTATGACCAGTTTTTAAACTTACGACCATCGCAACATCCCCCAGGTCAACTGATAAAAATTCAGGCGTTCGGCAACTCATATTTATGACAGTTGCTGCATCCCGAGGTCATGTGATCTCCTTTTGCGACCTTCTGACAAACCAAGTCAACTGGGAAGCCAGATTTATTTAATGACCACAGGATTCACTCAACCCCAACAGTGATTCATTTAACAACTGTGACAAGGAAGGTCATAAAATGGGGCAAAACTTCCTGAACAACTGTCTTGAAGAAGCTGCTTCTTCTTCTCCTTCTTCTCCTTCTAATTCTTCTCCTTCTCCTTCTCCTTCTTCTCCTTCTTCTTCTCCTCCTCCTTCTTCTTCTCCTCCTCCTCCCTCTCCCTCTCCTTCTCCTTCTCCTTCTCCCTCTCCTTCTCCTTCTCCTTCTCCCTCTCCTTCTCCTTCTCCTTCTTCTTCGTCTGCCATAGCCCTCATCGGATGTTGGCGATCGTGTTGACGATCCTATTTTTATCAACAGTCACATGAAAAAGTGCTGCTGAGTTTTGTCCAAGCCAGTCCCTTAGATTTTGAAGCCATGATGTTCTTCTTCTGCCTGGACCTCGTTGGCCTTCAATCTTTCCTTGGAGGATGAAGCGAAGTATGGTGTATTTTTCTGGGCTTTGCATCACGTGTCCGAAATATTCTAACTTTAGCTTTGTAATGGTTTTGAACTGTCTTGCTTAACAGTGGAAATTTGGGGCTCAATTGCAGTTGTAAGTCGAGGACCACCTGCGTTTACTTAATTTCTACAGCCCACAATCTCAATCATTGTCCCTGGGCAGCTTACAATTCCAAAAGTATAAAACAATTAAAATGATAAAAATATTTTAACATAATAATAACAACAACAACAACAAGGTGCTCTCTTGATATACGTGTGGAGGGGAGATTTCTTTTTTCTTTTCTTTCTTGCACTTTTTTCTCTTCTAGTCTGCATTATCTTTTATTGTTGTAATTAAAACTTTCACTAAAATTATTACTGTGCAGCTAAGCATCCAAATCTTAGGCTGTTGCAGACGGAGGCCATCAAAACTTATAATGGTGCCGTTTCCCTGTGTTATTGCTGTCATTCCAGATAAACCTTGTTTCGCTCACCTTCCCTGTGCGTCAAATGTTGAGCTGTTAAATAAACAGAGACTACGAAAAGAACAAAAGATGAAAAAAACCCCCGAAAGGAATGGGGCAGAGATCTGTTTCTGCTCATTTGCTTTCTATTTTTGCTATATATATCTATCTATCAGCGTACGAGTTTAGAAGACAGCATTTTCCCATTGAAAATTGCTTGTTGGTAACCGAGTACCAACACAATGTAAGCAGCTTAAATTAGATTAAGCAGCTTCTCCCGACCTGATCTCTTCCAAGCATACCGAATCATAGCATCCCGAAAAACAAACAAGATAAAGTTGTCTGCATCGTTCAGATAAATCCTGAAAATTTGAAGAGATACATTCTCATGTTAAGCTTCAGTCCATCTGGCTGCCTTTGTGCTAACTCTTCTCCACTCGGTCCTTACAGCCTTGATAGGGTTGTACGATGCAGCCTTGATTACAGACCTTTGCAAATGATTTCTGTTTGAAATTAAAACCCACCCCTCTCCTAGAAAAAATGCCTAAGGTGGGACTAGAACTCACCATTTCCTGATGATTGGCCCAAAGTCACCCAGCCAACATTCATGCCTATGGTGGAATTCGAACTCACTCTCTCCTGGTGATTGGCCCAAAGTCACCCAGCCGGCTTTCATGCCTATGGTGGAACTAGAATTCCCCATCTTCTGGTTACCGGCCTGGTGCCTTAACCACTATTTCAGTGGTTAAGAAGAGCCATGGTGGCGCAGTGGTTAGAATGCGGTATTGCAGGCTAACTCGGCCTAATGCCAGGAGTTCGATCCTGAATGGCTCAAGGTTGACTCAGCCTCCCATCCTTCTGAGGTTGGTAAAATGAGGATCCAGATTGTTGGGGGCAAGGTGCCGATTCTGTAAACTGCTTAGAGAAGGCTGTAAAGCATTGTGGAGCAGTATATATAGTAAGTGCTATTGCTATTGCTGGTTCTCAGACTTCAGTATGGGAGGAGCCCAGGTTTCCATCAATTTGCAGTGCTCATATTGCCTCTAAATACCCCAAGTGATGAGTGATTGCTTGAATTTGCACTCCATCTGTCTTCTCGCTCGTACTGTCAATCATTCTTCGCTTCATTCTTCTTATGATAGCTTGCCACTTTCAATTCCACGATACCCTTGAAAAATCTTCCCCCGGCTTTCATTTCTTTAAATGGAGCTTACGTTTTTCTGATCTCAGAATGCTGAGAGCCACATCATATAATATTTGGAATGGCTGAAAGCCAAACATCCATTAGCTCACAGCAAGTTGTTTTCCTTTCCTTATTTTTTCTCTTGGCGAGATAACTCCTCTAATAATTCCTTTCTCAGATCGTTCGTAGCAAAATACTACTGCGGGAGAGATAACATTCCTCACCAAACATCCAGCCAAGCAAACTGCTGAAGAAAATGAACCTTAATATCATGCAGGATAAATTGGTACAAGTTTAAGATAATTTTTTTTTTAAAGCAGAAAACTGAGCAACGTCTTGCAACACAAGGAGAAAATGTGATTTTTCTGGTTGGCTAGGAAAAAGGTCACAAAGATAGCAGGGAAATTGACTATGTACACCCCGTGGGTTCACATAACACCTTAACAAGGTTAGTTAGGAACTTAGCAGTGACATTTGTACCACATGATGAGCTTAGGATAGAATGGCATGGCATGGCATGGCATGGCATGGCATGGCATGGCACGGCACGGCATGGCATAGCATAGAATAGAATAGAATAAGAATGGAATGGAATGGAATAGAATGGAATAGAATAGAATAGAAGAAGAATGGAATAGAATAGAATAGAATAGAATAGAATAGAATAGAATAAGAATGGAATGGAATGGAATGGAATAGAATGGAATAGAATAGAATAGAATAGAATAGAAGAAGAATGGAATAGAATAGAATAAAATAGAATAGAATAGAATAGAATAGAATAAGAATGTAATGTAATATAATGTAATGTAATGTAATGGAATGGAATGGAATAGAATAGAATAGAATAGAATAAGGAATGGAATGGAGTGGAATGGAATGGAATGGAATAGAATAGAATAGAATAGAATAGAATAGAATAGAATAAGGAATGGAATGGAGTGGAGTGGAGTGGAATGGAATGGAACGGAACAGAACCGAACGGAATCGAACGGAACCGAACGGAAAGGAATAGAATAGGAATAGAATAGAATAGAACAGCAGAGTTGGAAGGGACCTTGGAGGTCTTCTAGTCCAACCCCCTGCTTAGGGGATTGGACTAGAATCCTACATCATTTCACACAAATGGTTGTCCCATCTCTTCTTAAAAGCTTCCAGTGTTGGAGAATTCCCAATTTCTGGAGGCAAGTTGTTCCACTGATTAATTGTCCTAACTGTCAAGGAAATTTCTCCTTACTTCTAGGTTGCTTCTCTCCTTGATTAGCTTCCAATGCATTGCTTCTTGTCCAGGTGCTTTGGAGAATAGCTTGACTCCCTTTTCTTTGTGGCAGCCCCTCAAATACTGGAACACAGCTGTCATGTCTCCCCTAGTCCTTCTTTTCATTAAACTAGACATACTCATTAAACTAGACATACTCCCCTAGTCCTTCTTTTCATTAAACCTGCAGTTCCTTCAATATGATAAGCCACAACTATCAATGTGTCAGGTATGGACTTAGCTGATCTGGTTAAGTAGTGGGTGGGCTGCTACGGGTTCACACAGGTTCGGGCGAACCCATAACTAAGATTCTGCACAGTTCGGCGAACCGCCAAATTCTGCTCCTGGCTGGCCCCGCCCACCCCAAACCTGCCTTTGTAGAACTGTGTCAGCAGCTCCTTGGGCAGTCTGAGCTTTCTTTTTCATCCTTTTTTTGCATCAGAAGAGGTTGAGGAAGGAAGCAGCTTCTTTGCACAGGCTCATCCGGGATTGAATTCAGTTCAGTGGCACTAAAGGAGAAGAAGACTTAGAAAGCTTGGAGGGAGAGAATAGGGGGGGGGGCTTAAGATCCTGAACTCCTTCCAAATTGCTCATTTAATTTGACCCCGTATTTTACACCCTAGTTGTTCATTAATTGTTACAATCAATATCTTTTGCCCCACCATTTATTTTTATTTATTTATTTATTTTGCATAAAATAAGGTTGTCCTCCACATGTTCTTGAGATATTATCCTCTTTATTGCTGCAGTATATTTTTGATAATGGTTAAGGATGCCCTCTTCTGGAGCACTAGAATATTTCAATCCTCTGTTTCCTCCATAATAATTTGGCAATTATGAAAATCCGTCCCGCTGCAGGGAAAGAAGGATCTTTCAGAATCAAGCATAATAACAGACTCTTGCAAAATTGATCTTTCTGAGTAGGATTGATTATTACATTAATGGAGTAAATGACTTGATGTGCTAGAAGAATCATAACCTGCCAGACTGTTTCATCTGAAGAGAAGTGTAATCTCTCTGGGGTTATCGCCCAGATTTTATTATAGTTAAATCTGAGATGAAATACTCTTGAATAGGGCTACTGATTGAATCTGCCTGACCCAACAGACGCTTGTTATCTTGTTCCATCAAGGATTTGGTTAAATGATGACTCAGGTGAGTGAGGACAGTGGGATAAATCAGATACAGGTAGTCCTTGACTTGTGACCACAATTGATCCCAAAATTTCTGTTGCTAAGTGAGACAGTTGTTAAGTGACTTTTGCCCCATTTTATGAATTTTCTTGCCGCAGTTATTAATTGAATCACTGCAGTTGATATGCTAGTAACCTGGTTGTTAAGTGAATCTGGCTTCCCCATTGAATTGGCTTGTCTGAAGGTTGCAAAAGGGGATCACGTGACCTTGGGACACAGCAACGGTCGTAAACATGAACCAGTTGCCAAGCATCTGAATTTTGATCACGCGATCATGGAGATGCTGCAAAGGTTGTAGCTGTGAAAAACGGTCATAAGTCACTTTTTTTCAGTGCCGTTGTAACTTTGAATAGTCCGTAAATGAACCGTTGTAAATTGAGGACTATCTGTAATACAGATCTCCACAATTGCAAGTTCAGGACCCTGGATAGTTCTATAATTGCCAGACCAGATAATCTTGTCTTGGGAATCAGTACCATGGCTAGCAACCTTGCAGCTAAAGTATTAGATTTGCCAGACTTCTATTGACTCTTGAGTTGTGGCATTTGAAGTAAGTAACTCCTTTTTAAAGTGTTGTTGTTACTGTTATTGTCACAGCCGTTGGATTATTTTATCAACTCCCAGATTGAATAAAAGCACTGTGAAGATTTTGTTGTTACTATTATTGTTACAGCCGTTGGATTACTTTATCGACTGCCGGATTGAATGAAAGCGCTGTGAAGATTTTGTTGTTACTGTTATTGTTACAGCCGTCGGATTATTTTATCGACTCCCGGATTGAATGAAAGCGCTATGATGATTTGCACAATGCTCTAAACAAACAAAACGGTCAAGTTCACACTGACCAAGATGAACGCAAAGCATGAACACAGCTGCTGAAACTGGCTTGGATAAGCATATGGTGTGAAACTCAGCCTAAGGTTTCCTGCTCATACAAAACTCCGAGATCCACTCACCACTCAAAGAGTTTTGTTATGTGTTTGATATTAAATTTGATATTTAAATTTAATAGCTGGAGCCGTGGAGTTATACAATGAGTCAGAACACATAGTTATAGTCGACTGGCTGGGGAGAGCTGACTCTTGCATGAGGAAATCTGTGGATGTGGAGGAGGAAATCTGTGGATGAGGAGGAGGAATGTCCTTGTTTCCCGCCTTTTTCTCCCGTGTGCTCTGTAATTTACCTCATGATGATGTTCCTGTGATGATTTACCTCACGATGCTCCTGTTTACCTATCTTGTTGGATGCAAATATAGCTGTGAATATATATATATATTTATATAAAATTACACATTTGGGTCAACGTCTATGACTTCATTTGGACACCTGCTGCACAATTCCCTGTCCATGGGATTTCTTGAATACAAGGCAAATCCACAATGATAAAAAAATGTATTTGAAAGGTTTGAAAGAAAGTCTTCCTCGAAGTCTTTTTTTTAAAAATAATTATTTCCAAAGAGATTATTCTCCAAGAATTCTCAGACCTGACTGATGACATTTACTGCTGAAAATTTAGGAACTACATTTTTCACTACTTGAAGTTGAGCCTTATCTATAGATCAATATTTGCAGTGTAAGCTGTTTTTCAAAGGCACAAGAGCAAAGGCCAGTGAAAATATTTATCATCCTGTAAGACCACAAGATTCCATTTAATGCAGTGCTTGCTTCCATCAGATGTCTTCTAAATACGGTTACCAATGTTGGAATTGACCTATGCAGCCATGCTTCAAAACAGATATTTCTTCTGCACCAGATTTACCTAGCCTTGTTTCCATTCGGTCGCCGCTCCTGGATTTTTTTATGCGAAACTGAAAAACAAACTTTAGGTTTAGGTTTTGACAGCATGATTTTGATGCTATAGAAAATGAAATGTTACTTCTATGTTTTGACAGCATGATTTTGACACTATAGAAATGGTTTGAAACATTTAGAAATGTAAAGCAAAAGGATGAGGCTATAACATTTTTTTTTGTATTCTCCTGTCCCAAAGGTGCTTTTTTTCAAGAGGCAACTGGACTTTCTTGTTTTTTCTTTTGAAGACATTTCACTTCTCATCCAAGAAGCTTTTTCAGCTCTGACAGGACGGTGGGGAATGGAAGGATGCTGTGAGCGTGGTTCTTTCCCTTAAAATTTTGAGGGATTATTCCTGCGTGCCTGTTGAAAGTTATAAAATAGGTGTGTCCAACCTCGACAACTTTAAGACCTGTGGACTTCAACTCCCAAAATTCCCCAGCCAGCCAGTCAGGTTTTCTAACAATGGGCCCATCACCACTGTAACTGAGGCCATCCCCGTCTTGTTGATGGTCATCCTCTCCTTCTTTTTCCTTCCACCTTTCCCAAATTCAAATACTTTTCTAGAGAGCGAGGTCTTTGCATGATGAGTTCGAAGTGGGACTTTTCAAGCCTGATCGTTGGTGCCTCAAATGAGAATTCTGGGTTAAAGATTGTTTGTTTTCTTAGCTGTCCGTGGTTTTCTCGGCAATCTTCTCCAACACCCAAGACTTCAATTCTCAATAAATAAATTTATTTATTTATTTTTTATTTTTACATTTATATACCGCCCCATTCCGAAGACTCGGGGCGGTTTACAGCTTATAA
>JANHFL010006942.1:22790-42595 GCA_032468155.1 Oxyrhabdium leporinum | reverse complement strand
TTCAGTGTTGTCACATGAAAAGATATACTTAAATATTTACAAAATGTGAGGGGGTGTACTCACTTCTGTGACATACTATATATAGAAGGATAAATCAATTCCACTCACTTGCTCAGCTCTTAAAGATTTCCACTGGGCCAATGTGGTTACCAAAGTCCACCTCCATATACCATCAATATGGTAAAATTTTGACGTCATATACCTGATTAATATTTTTCAGCTGGCAAGAGAACTTACTGTATTCAGATATATTTATCTATACAAAAGCCTGCAGGAGAGACACAATTAATCTCTAGTCTTTCATAAATAAAACTTCTCTGATACTATTTATACGTGTGTACATATATAATTTATTTTGTTATAAAATTACCATTTAGACAAAGGATGCTTTAGTCTTCTCTAGAGCATTCTTTTTTACCGTCTCAAAGAGGAAAACCATTTTGTTCACCATTGAATTCAGCAGTCCATAAACCTGAATGAAAGATCAAATTGAAATAAGCTTGTTTATTTATAAGTAAATATTGAGTCTATGTGGACATACAATGAACCAAGCCTACATATTTTTACAAATTATTTTACTCTTCCAGAACAAACATTGCCAGGGAGGGTATTATGTAATAATTTGTACCACACATTTGGTAACCGACTTTGTTGCTCCATACCTGAATGTGATGTACAGTTCCTACCTGAAAATTATTGACACTGAAATCCAATAAATAATACATCTGAAGGGCGCCAAATTAGAGAAGTCAGCTAGAGAACATATGCCTGGAAAGCATAATGGTACCTATAATAATCTGTTCCATGTGCTTGATATAAAATGAGTAAAATTTGTATAGTATATCTGTTCCTTATGCTATTAAGGGTATTGTGTAGCAGGAATCAATTGCTATTTCTACATTCTTGTCCTGGAATTAAGGCTTTGTAGCCTAGTTTGTAAGGAACTGAATCCCGGCCCACAGCATAACTTCACACTGGCTAGGGATTTTGAGAGCACAAGTACAGCACATTCGAGAGTGCCTAACCAGAGAAAGTTGATTAGTTGATTTAGTATATGCTGATACTAAATCACTTTTGTCAAGGCTTTTTTTTCTTTTAATACATCCATTTCATTACTAAATTACAAAAGAAACAAAAGCATATATATGTATTTTAGTTGGGAATATTTAATAGTGAAATACTAGTGAGCTGTCGGAAGCTTTGTTTTTTAGTGAAGACAGAAAAGGTGGAGATTGTATTTATTTAAAAGATTTCTATGGCTGCCCATCTTAAGCAACTCTGGCAGCTTAAAACAACTATAGCCAGAAGGAGTGACTATATTACTCCCTATTTTGTAATATATTGGTGCAATGTCTGCATTACGTGATTCATTCTCCTTATTTCTGAGCAATGTTTGACCTCGGCAACCATTATATCCTTTTAGGTTAGTCATCCGAGTTTGCATGGAGGCAGTACTTGATAGTGGCTCTGTTTTACTTTTGTCTGGATAGGAACTTCCAGACAGTGGCCCTGAGAAACTAGTATCCAACCCCTCGGTAATTATGTATATGGCTACTCTAGGGTTCTAGTCTTCCCGGTGCTATTTAATAACTATATGAAGCATCTCGATATCTCTTCTGACATAAGACACCACAAGGGGAACAGCCAGTTGAACAAAGGGTTATGGTCACTGGAAGGTTCCCAGTGATATTTGCCCACCACCAAGGAGCTGTGATCTTTTGGTATCAAGTAAAGGCTTTTCTGCTCATTCACAGGCTTTTTACTCTTGTAAATTTGGGGCTGCTATAAGTTTTGTTTGGTTTATTGTGAGTTTGTTTGGTTTATTGTGAGTTTGTTTGGTTTATTGTTTTGTAGTTGAGTATTTTACCTATTGTAAGGTGTATATACAAACTTACTTCAACATAGAGTTTTTCACGGTATTTTTCCTGCACAATTGGATCAATTTGCTCTCGGCGTAACTGTAGTTCCACGTCTGAAGATTCCATTGAAAAAGAGATAGCATCCTTTGTTTCCTTGGTGAGAGTCCTTACTTTCTTCTCTTCCTTTCCTTTGCCTTTTCGGCTATTTGTGCGTTCTTGCTAAGAAAGATGCAATTACACCAAACGGAGATCAGAACAATCTGATTTGCATAGCTTCAAATACCACAGTGTATATCTGAACCCAACAGCATTTTCAGTAAAGGGTTAACTCAGATGAAAAAAAGCTACAGAATTCTTTTTATCTTTCATTTGTCTCACAGATGTGAAATCTGAACTCTCAGAACCTTATATAATATCCCTAGAATGTCACGTCCCCAAATTGCTATTACCCTGTAATTTTTAATGCGAGAAAAGGGAAAGTGGAAGGATATATGGAAGGTAATCACACTAACTCTTTAATCTATTTAATATAATGTGTATTAAATTTAAATGAAATTAAATGAAGTGTTTTTCTTGCTTCCACCCACTTTTCAATTCAATTTTGCTTATTTTTTTGCATTGAAGTTCTCTGTTTACCACCCACAGGCCAAATGTAGTCTTCAGCCTGAAATAGATTGCATAATGCAGTTTTATCTGATTAAGCTTCATTTTCTATATTAATTTTGAAGTTACCAATCATATATCTACCTCTTTGGTTGCCTTTCCTTTTTCCTTTTCCTTCAAAGCGGTTTTCTTATCATCTTTCTGAACTTTCCGATCTTCTCTCGCAGCCTTTGCAACAGCTGATTTGATCTCAGCTGGAAAATAAGCAAAATAATTTTCTTCCATTTAGGATTAGCAATTATTTTACTGGCCTTTCTGATTAGTGAAGCCACCTTCTGGCAAGCAGCAAGCTGGAAACACTAGTAAAAATTTAAATGCAATTTAGGAAACAGGGATGATATTGAGTTTATACCTGAATCAAGCAGGGACTGTCCGCCATTCTTAATGTTGCGTAGCTGTACATTTTCTTAGAGTCAGAGCTAATGAACTGAAAGGCAAACTTACCTAGTTCTTCTGCAGCAGTTTCAACGTAAGTGTCTTTCTCGGGCATACCAAGCAGAGACCTGAGCACTAAGGAGCAGTTCACCAGCCCATCAATTACTTCCCTCCACAACTGGAAACTAATATGGGAAAGAAATCTGATTTTATTTCTCTTTGAAAGGAGAGACAAAGGAGAGAAAGCCAAAATTCTGCCACTGCTTTTTTATGGCTTTCTCTAAATCAAAGGCAGACCCAAATTTAAACAAGAGCTGTTGCTAATTTAAATAAAACATTTTTGAGTTGTTCTCCCATGGCAGTGTTTCCTAAATATTGTATCAGATGTGATTATTCGCCCTGTTCCTTAAGTATTTGGAAACAGAACAAGCCTTCCATACACAAAACCCCCAGTGAGAGAATCTGATTGCCCAACCACCTCTTTAAAAAACATTAATGCCAGTCATCTTAGAATGAAAGGTGGCAACCATGAAGTATTAACTCATACGCAGATGCACTGGACAGTTTCTAGGAATGAGAATAACTTGTATCTATTTCATCACTGGGAATACGTGAATAATCTAAAAGTCCACTGCAGGGAAACAGTACAATGAATCCCACTAACAAAGAAAAGATGTAAGACTAGAATAGCAAACTATGTGGAGTCACTGTATGGCTGGATCCCTTGAGGGCCTTTCATTTAATTCATTTTTCACAATATATTCAGATACTATATTTAACATGTCTACTTCCAGTTTGAGAACTGCTGCTCTTCAACAATCCACTAAGGAAGGAAAATATTTCCAGGGATGGGAATGAAACTCTTAATGAGATTCACAAGCAAAACTCTTGGTTTCTTCCGATTTAGCTGACCTTCTTCTTAGCTTTCCAAAAGCAATGGCTAAGCAAATATAAAGGATCAAATTCTGACAAAGCCTCATCATAATTTGCTGTTGTAAACATTTAAAAAGCAAAAAAGATTTTTTAGGAAAAAGTATTATTATTATTTAAATTTCCCAAGATTATATTTTACAAGGGCTTTAAAGTTCTGAAAAAGGTTTAGGGTGAAAAACAAAGATTTGTGCAAAACAGTGAACAGGTTTATTAGTGAATCACCCATCAACATTTTTACTGAATTATTCAGCTCTCTAAAATTCTAACTGCAAATTTATTTCCTAGCTAAGTAAATGTTTTACACAGAATAGGTTTATTGTTACTGATGTCCCAAATAACAGATCCATAAATTGGAGTGGACATTGGGGAACAGGACTGTAGCTGTTAAGGCCATTTTATGGCTTTCAAAGACATTGGGGAATTGACACTGATACAGTAACATCATTTGGGGAACAAATGAGAATTTTTGTTTTTTTTAAAAAAGCATTTTGGAAGTTGGAGAGTTAAAATAAAGGACGCTACACTACTTGTGTATTTCTCTCTCTCTCTCTCTTTAAAAAAACATAGAAAATTGCATTGCTATTTGCTACAAAAGTTAAAGCACACAATCTTGGAAGCTTCAAAAGTTACCAAGAAGAGGTTGGGGTGATAAGCTGCTCTCTTCTGTCCTAAATGAAGCTTGCTAGTAAATAAATCAAGGGTATTTCCTCAGAGAAGAAAATAGAATCTGTGAATTACTATGGAAACGGTGGGAGTAAAAAAAGAGAGAATTGGGTTTAGTCAGCCAGATAACTGATTTGTGACTCCAAACTGAAATGCTATCTTTCCCACTAATCGGCCTTACAAGGTTGGTGTCAGCTTATAAAGGAAGATGGAATCGAGAACAACAAATGGATATTGTTCTGAGCTATCTGGAGGAAATGCCACAAACAGGAAAATAAATGAGATCTGTTAGCTGCCTTGTATCTTTTCTCACCAACTGTACCATGGGTTTATTTTAAGATTTTTTGCTGCCAATATGCAAAGCATTGGGCGGGACAGGCTACTCCTACACACCATACCATATCTGGTAGAAGAGATCTTCCTGAGTTGTCAGGGGAGTAATACGAAGTTCCAATGCTGCTTTATTGAGCTGAGCTAGGGCAACTTCCCGTTCTTCTTCTTCCGGGACTGTCAGCAACGTCTAAAGAAATAGAAATCAATATCAAACTCTCTCTCTCTAAAACGCACACGTAAACACAAGCAGAACTACAAATATCTACAGTCAGTCTGAGATCGTAATGCCTGAAGAGTATCAAATTATAAAGTGGCAGCCTGAGCAAAAGAGACATGCCAACCTCCCTTTATTTCGGTAAATAGTAACACTGGTGAAATTAGGCGCAGTTAGTGGGGCTTGCGAGTGTCTCCTCCTACGCTCCCAAGAGGGAGACTACTTGAATGAAAAAAAGCTGCCTGTGGACAAGGTTCGAATCTTGCCATTTTCCATATTAGAAAATATTGGACATCCTGGTAAACGGATGGGATTCTCTCTGAATATTCTCAGACTGAGGAATAAGAAAATTCACGTACCTGCCTAAAATCGGCAACAGAAAGGTTCCATTCCACACGGGGTGCCTCCTCTACATGGGCCACTTCTTCTACGTCAGTCCTACTCGATTCATCCACCAGTTCTTCCAACCCGAGGCTCTTTGTTATGAAAGTAGGCGAGGAAAGACTCTTACAGATATCCTCAGGACTCTTCTGAGCGTCTGCAGCACTCTTGGATGGAGAGGTGTCACTGACAGTGCTTTTTCTCTGTTCTTCTTCTACATACACTTCTACAGGTTGAGGATTCATAACTCTGTTCCACAATTCATGAAGCCCCTTCACAACTTGGTGATTGTAATGCAGCTGTAAGGAGAGAGATGACAAATAAAGTGGCATATAAGGAATCAACCGATTCTGGCCCAGCCTCTCATCAAGGTTTCTGGGATGGAGACCTTTCTGAATTTGAATGTATCTTGATACTTCAATCTATATATTAAAAAAAAGTGTCCCCATATTTGCTCTGGGAGCATGCTAATTTATTATTTTAAAAAATCAGATACATTGGCAACAGTTCATTATGTTAATTTCATGGAGCATCAGGTGTTAACTTGCTTCAGCCAACAGCTTGTGTTTTGTCTCTAACTCGTTCATTGTTTATTTATTTATTTAAACTGACTTAATAAAGAAAAGACCAAGAATAGGTGTCCATATCCACAAAGTACTACAGCACAAATAGACATGCTATAGTGCTTGATTCCTTTCATCTGTATGATGGAGAAGTAGTGGAAGCTTAACTTATTGCATTTCCCTTTTTAGCACTCTGAACGCATTGTTTCCTATTACACTTATACTTAATATATCTATTCATGTAACTTTTTTAAATAACTAGAATTCTAAAATAAAAATTACTTCCTTTCTACCATCCGCCATTTGGAAATTTGTCTTTTACCTTTCTCATCCAGAATAAGAGGCACACTTTTTATGTACTTTATAAGTCAGAAATGTTTTCTTGTCAATATATAGGAAATAATTGAAGTACATCTTAATACATCTCAGCATATAACTTGAGTCTGCAATTCTGCAACTTTATGGTAGACATTGTGTTTCACATTTTATTTTACTATTATCGTTTCTTGATATTGTCCAGTTCTAGACTAAACACACACACACACACACACACACACAGAGAGAGAAATGGGTCTTTAGAATTTTACTTTATGCTGCAAATGTTGAAGTGAACAGCTGGCAGGACTAGCATGGGCTTCCACTGGCCAATCACAGAACTAGAAGCCTCACAAACCTTTTAATAAGCTATGTTTACTTCAAGAATTTAAAAAAAAAATGTTAAAGAAGAAATCCAGTAACTTCATAATGTTTATTTCAAGTACTAATCTTATACCTCTTTCCCCTCATCCCAGTATGATATGATGGATTGATACGACTTTTCTGCTTTTGGATGGGAGAGCTAGGAGAAACCTATGAATTGTTGTTCTAACAATAACAATAATAATAATTACTGAGTCTGATCTCAGGCTGTTTGCTTTGGATCTTCCAGATCTAGCCCTCACAGCCATTATTTACCAACTTAGCAATACATTTTTGATACCATGTTGCTGGAAGCTCTTGGACCACAAAAATGGAATTAGAAGGACGCATATGCCCTATGGATTATCCATCCCTGGAAAAAAGTCCCAATGAAAAGGAACAAGTCCCACTTAACTCTAATTCAAGGTGTTGGTTATGACTTATAAAGACCTACATGGCATAGGGCCAGGCTACCTATGGAACTGGCTTCGTCCCATTACATCAGCTCATCCCACCTGGTCAGGCAGGGGCGGTATATTGCAGTGAAAGAACCCTGTCAGTTAAAGAACTCCAACTAGTGGGGCCTAGGAAGACAGCATTCTCTGCTGCTACCCTTGCCCTATGGAATATCCTCCCCCATAGGTGAGGTGGGTTCCCACTTTCCTGGCTTCTGAAAAGGGGTTAAAATATGGGTCTGTGGCCTTGTGTGGGAAGCCCAAAGGAGCATGGACTCACATGGTTGATTAGTGCCATGACAGCCTTCCCCTTGTCTCCTTAAAAAAATGTATTTTTAAAAAGTTTTTAACTCAAAATGTTAACTCTGATGTTTTTATTTTTTATATTCCAATGATTTATTGTACTCCACCCAGAGTTCCTCTTTGAAGGAGATGGGCAGCTTAGAAATGTGAAGTATAAATAAATAAACTCAGCAAGCCTGAACAGAGATGCCCAGCATTGTAAAACATGAGTCCCAAAGCAAAATACTTTTGCGATATAGGTGAATATATATCTGCATGCAGATGGCTCAAAACCTGTTAATATACACAGCAAAATTAGCTAAACATTTTGTATCTGAAAGTTAATGTATCAAAGGAAAAAATATGTAAGATGTGTATAAAATGACAGAAAAATAGAGAAAATAGGTGAATTTGTGCCTTTTGGTACAATGCCAACTAAAGACGGGGAAACAGGTGAAGACAATTTTAAGGCATGAAAATGTTCATGGAAAGTTAGTGGTTAGTATGTAATGTTTGTAAAGAAGAAATTATTGCCAAATGAAGGAAAATGGCTGTGTATAAGAATGTGGTTCTTCTAAAATTCTTCCCCGTGTCCACAGCAATTATTAACCCAGCTGAAATTGGGAGTGTGGGAGGGAGAAACCAGCAACATAATGGCTAAAGTTGAAATTATCAGAGATGCATAAAAATACTTCTAGTCAATATTGGAAATACAAAAAACATGAAGGGACTTTTTATACTATGGAAGTGGACTTGTGAAAAAGCAAAAAAGAAATAAATACATAATGATGATACAAAGAATTTTAAAGATTAATATTGAGATGAAACCAGAACTCTTTCTTGCAACTTAGGAATAGTCAATTAGAAAAGAGATATGGAAGATTGTATATATGACAACATCAGCAAGATTAACATATCCACAAAGATGGCGAAATATTGAAGTACCCACAATGGATTGTGAAGATGGCAGTAGCGGGATGGAAAAGTTCCCCTTGTTTATCAAGGACAACATAATAAATACTTTTTAAAAACACTGGAAACCTTTTATGGACTTTTAGCTGAGAATGAAAAAAATGAAATGATTTCTGTACTTGATGATTGAAAAAGGATGGAACATGGAGCTGAAGGGATTGTTGTAATGTTAAAGAGGAAGAGGGTAAGTTTGTAACTGCTGTAAAGGGGGAAAGTCATTTGTTTTTCCTCTTTAACTGTATTTTCTGCACTTTTTCTTTTCTTTTTTCATTCTTGTCTTTATTTTTGTATTTATCTTTTACTTATGTAAAAACTTTAAATTAATTTAAAAAAAAGAAGGTAAGGTTGTTCCCTTTCTGGTTCCCAATGCTCTGACCAGTATTGTTCCTTATTATTTATTCTCCCTCCCCACCCACACCCCACATTCCCTGTAAAGGATAAACTGTACCTCTGGATTCTTTCTGTGAAATAATTCTTCTTCAGTGACATAAGTATCAACTGGGGATCTTACTCGCGCTGGTGTTCGAATCCGATTAAGTAACTCTTCTAGATTTTCTTCTATAATAACAGCAATTTCTCGAGCCTCTAAGTCTTTCTGGAATTTCAAGCAAAATAGCAGTAGAGAGTTTATAGTTTAATCTGTCATATGAATGTATGCATAGACAGGCCATGTTCACATGACACATTAAGCTAGAAAACCTGGTTAATTCATTGATTTTATCCCATCACAAACTGCATTTTACCAGGCTTTATAGCAGTTGTACTTTGAACTCAAACAGTTGCCATTTTGGATTATCAGAAACTAGGATTTGTACTAACATACAGAATCATAATTCAGTAATACTTCCACATAACCCTCTATAGAAAACCTGATTGGAAAGTTCATTTTTGTGCATCCACTTAAACATTAGTTGCAGTGCAAATCTACTCATCTTCCACAACATTCAATCTTAGAAGCAAAGTGAACTTCTTCTACTATGTATCTCATGAAAATAGGTTTGGTTACCTCCAGATCCTCCCTGAGTTTAACTGTAGTATCTTCATAGAGTGCAATTCCCCAAAGAGTCACTTGTAGCATAGCTCCTCCTAATAACTCAGGATGAGTACTAAACTCCCAAGACTCACTGAAAATGCCTGCACTCAATGATTTAAAGATGAAGGAAAAATTTATGGATTCTCCAGGTAGGATAACACCTGTGGGAACAGAAAGCACATACTGGGAAGGAAAGAGGACCACTTTATTTGGCAGGACACCTAATTGTGTTCATTGTATTGACCTTTCCAATCTTTCCTCCCATCAAATCAAAATACAAAAATCATATAATAACAGAAGAAACAATAATACATATTAATAATAACAAAAGTTACTAAGAAAAATAATAAGGCCACCAAGAACAACGCATCCAAGCATAATTCAAGATGAGAATTCTACATTATATTAAATTTTTCTCTCAGGAATTCCTTTAAAAGCTAGGTTTTAAGAATGCTCCTAAAACATAACATGCCCAGGATTCAAGTATCTTCAGAATGTTTCAAAAAGAACTTAAATTATCTAATGGAAATATCATAAGCTAGATTGTTTTATGGTAAGAAATAAGATGAGTTTGTAAAATTAGATTGCTACTATATAAAGAAAATAATGCAGAATATTATGGTCTGATTACCTTTGCATTATTTTTTACATAAGCAGAAGATGGATCTTGAACATAAAAACGTAAATAGAGCAGCCAAATTCATCAACATCTTTTAGTCTATTGTTGCAGTAAACAAATTGGGACTATAAAAATTAATGAAAAACAGACAATTCATCGCTTCCCACTAAAGATCTTATCAGCCCTCTTTTGTGCCTTTTATTTTATTGTTCTGCTTGACACCTCACAATGTTAAAACCAAACAATGAAAGCAATTAGTGTGTAAGATAAAAACATTAAAATGAATCAAAATTATATAAATTTTAATAATCACATATTGTACTGCATAGCTTTCAGTACTTCTAAAGGCTTTGATAATACACAGAAAAATAGACAAATCTGCTTGGGAGTTCCAACTTGAATCTAAACAACTTCCTTTTTTTGGGAATGCTATTTAAGGTAATGGTTTTTTTCCAACCTGGCATATCACATTGTATTATATTGTTTATGAAATAAATGGAACAAGCACTGAACTTTGGGATTGTTTGTTCACTCAAACTTCCTACTAGGAACACATGAGGAAGCACATCAAGGTTTAATAACATTTAAAGTCACAAATGTGCAAAAATTCAGAGAACCCAAGTACTTTTCACATAAATGTTTGATTGAAACATAGAATGATAATTCAGTTACCCTTAGGGATGGGTCTCTTGACACTGTTCTCTTGACAGTGCTTTGTCAGAATTAGGATATCAGCGAGAAAGAGCCAGTCCCTTTTCTTCAGCATCTTTTGAGGAACTTATTGAGATCTCTTTGTAAGGTGTGCTGATGATCAAATTGGCATGATTGATTTGATCTATTGTATACATTCAACCCCATCAATCAAAGCGTTTTGGCATTTAGGAGCAATGGCTTTTCTGCTATGGTCCACCCTCTTTGGAACATCTTGCTACCTGAGCTTGCAATCTTTTGGCCTTCTGGAAGATCATTAAAATCTGGCTCTGCCAGTTGGCCTGGGGTCCAGTTGGGGACTCTCTATGCTGGAGGTGCCTGGTGGATGAATAGGGATACCGTTCTTTTCTTTCATTTTTTAGTTTTCTATTTACTATTGTTAATATTAATATTTATGATTTTAATTGTAAACTGCCCAGAGTTGCTTGCAGAGTGAGATGGGTGGTGCATACATAAATAAACAAATAAATGAATGAATGAAGCTTCACTTAAAAAAATAACAGATCACTCACCTGATCTAGTATTAAAGTAAAAATTCTGTGCCCCTCTTTTTGTTTTCTCCTGAAAAGTAAATGGTGGAGGGAGCCTCCGCCAGTCATACCAGATGGCTGTTGTGCCATCATTACTCACTGTGAGGCAAGATTCAGCTTTATCACCTACAAGAATTTCAAAGGTGACCCTGGCTGCAATGCCAACTTCACCCTATTGGAATAAAAGAAAGCAAACTGCCAGAATATTTACTTTTTTTCTTGGCTTTGCCAAAGAGCTAACAGTAAATGTCGGTTTTTAGTTTCATTGAAGTGTTTTATTACTTTAATAATTATTAAATGGATGATAATAATAGATCATCATTATATGGACCTCTGCTTTCTACTGAATGTGAATTCAACAAACTGCACCCACTGAAATGTGTTTGAATATTAGTAGCTCAGATTGGTAGTTAGGCTGTTGGTTTGAGCTCCAAGCTTGGCAATTTGGTTGCAAATGTTTTATCACATTCGAGGAGACATTGTCAATGCGTTTTTAGTTGTGCTGGTCTGTCAGAACACAGGCCTTTAAATACCTTTTTATGAGATAAAAATTAGTCTGAATGTTGTTTGTATGGATATTTTTGAGTCATGGTCTGAAGTCCACGAAGATTAGAAGATTAGAAGGTCAAATTTGATCTAACCAGGACCACAGTTGTAACCCAGGCAAAATCAAGGAGAGAAAGAGAATTCCTTGAAGCCTGGTTTTCCATCAGTAAGTCAATAAACAGACACATTGACATCAACCCAGTCTACCAATCGCTAAGAATGAAAGAACTGCATCAACCACGATCCTGAAGGTAGCATTTAAAACAAACACGTACCCCACTACGCAGCAACAAAATTATAACCCATCAGCTCACAAGAAATCAGACCATGTCTCAGTAACAACAGCCAGGTACTCAAACTATTAAACAAGCTGAAACCAGACCATGACACAGAAGCCCCCAGATAAACAACTCTAATTCTAATCTGCATCACACACAGTCCTTAACTATAGCCCAGGAACAACAGCCAACCAATCAAACAGTCTGAAATCAGACCATGACTCGGAAATATCCAAATAAAAAAGAGACTAATTTGCATCTCATAAAAAGCTATTTAAAGACCTGAGTTCTGACAGACAAGCACAACTCAAAATGCATTCAACGATGTCTGCTCAAATGGTGATGAAATGTTTGCAGCCAAATTGCCAAGCTCGGAGCTCAAATCAACTGCCAAACTTTACCCATTCTTTCTCATTATACTATATCAGACAACAACACTGTGAAAGCGATTCAAATCTAATGAGCAACTAACTTATAAAAAGTTAAGCAACATCAGCGGATGGTGAACCTTTTGGGCTGACATGTCAAAAATTTAGAAAATACCTAACTTGATTCTGCTGCTGTGCCACACACAAACATACACACACATATGCACATAGACACATAGACAAATATGACAAAAGACAAAAGAGACAATTCATAACAAAGAGTCACAAAAAGTATACAAGCCCTGGTAGTACAGTGGTTAGAATGCCGTATTGCAGGCTATCTGCCCACAGCCAGGAGTTCAATTCTCAATGGCTTGAGGTTGACTTAGCCTTCCATCTTTCTGAGGTCAGTAAAATGAGGACCTGGATTGTTGAGGACAAGATGTTGACTCTGTAAACCATTTATAAAATGCTGTACAGCACTGTAAGGTGGTATATAAGCCTAAGAACTATTTCTTGCTGCTATTGCTTTGGATAGTGAGATATATAATTTTAATCAATAAATAATAATTTTACAAATTACATACTTGTAAATAATTTTCAATTTGTTTTTGTTTCTCAGAAAAGAGTTGCCTATTTGAGGCAGCTCTGAGTTGCATGAGATCTGGAAAGTTCATAGTCTTGCAGCTTCAAAAAAGCAGGTAAGCATGAGCTGTTCTCGTTCCTTTTTTGGAAGCTCCAAAGATCACATCAGAACAGGGTTACCTTAAGCAACTTCCAGAATGTTTGGAGGTTGCACAGAAGTGCAACACATTCTCCTGTGACCTCTGCAACTTCCAACAAGGTGCAAGAAGTTCTCACAAGGTTTTCAAAGGCTCCAGAACCTGTGCAACGTCTGCAGTTTTAGAGTTCTGGGAGACAAGGGTTGGTCAAATCACAGTTGGCATCTTTGAAAGGACAATTCACTGCTTCTGTAGATAATGTTTAAAAGACATTATGGAAGAGAAACAAGTTACTAGACAAGATTGAGACTGATTTGAAAGTGGAGTTAAAATAATAGGATACAAGAATGACATGGGGGGTGTTAAACTGGACATACAAAAGAAAAAAAGCAGGTAAGCATGAGCTGTTGATATTATAAAAATGATTTGGCCAAATTACCCATCCCACCCAGAAGTAAAAGTAAAAGACATGGGAGTCTTTTGAACATTCTTTACAGCTCTACCGCATGAGAAGTATTGATCCAACGAGCTGGTTGTCCACAGAACTTCAGAGAGGGACCAAGTATTAGTTCTGAAAATACATCCGGATACTCATCCAATAGGTCCCTGTGAAGCAAAGCAAAAGTCAGAAATCTTAAATCAGTATTTGAAGACAGATTCAGGCTTCAGCTTTTGTATATTGCTGACATCGCAACAGCTAATGACTTAAAGACTTGCCGAATCAGAGTTCACTTGAGGCAAGAATCCAAGCCAGCTTCTAATGGAAGGGCAATATTGTAAGATTAAACTAAATATAGAAATACATATCACATTGCATCAAAAAACAACTCACTTGACAATGCAAGTAGAAACTGCCATGCCATTTACTTATTTCACCACTTTTGTTAAAAAGTGACAAAAGTGGCCTCCAGCCTGTACTATCCCACTCCCTCAACCCTCTGTCTGTATATTAAAATGATATGAAGAAGAATCAGCAGAAACCTTTTTTTTACAGCAAATTCTCAATTGGATGATTTTTTAAAATATTCAAACGTACTAGCTACTAAGAAAATTAAGTGTATAGTCTGACATTTGCAATATAAATTTCTAAATAGTCCAACTGGTGAAGCACTTGTTAAGATAAATTCTTCAGACCACTATGTAACTTGATAGTGAACATCTGCACACTCTACAAAAGCCAAGATATAACTTTTGCTTTCTACCGTATTTCTTTAATGCTGCTACAGTACAGACCTTTATATGAAAGAATCTAAGGACTGCCATTCCATACATCTAGGCGCAGTGCTGTGCATGTGCCTTCCCAGAGAATGTAGGTGCATATATGAAATATGTGTCCCCCGTCCCACAGTGCATGACCACATTGTCCACAGAACTTCAGAGAGGGACCAATTATTAGCTCTGAAAATGTGATGTATTTTGACCACCACATTTCCAATGATTATTTAAACCAATGATTCTCCCTCAAAGGCTGTTTAATATATGCAAAATAATATTGTTGTTGAACTGACTGTGCTAGAGAGTCAACTGAGGCACTTAAACCTGCCAACCCATATCCGGATATATTTTCAGTTCAATCTGGCTTCTGTTAGGCCACATGAAAATAGATACGGCTATTTCAATGACACAAACAAATAGAATATTCATGCATATGCACTTTTAACAACTCTTCCAAATGAAATCTGATCCACTGCAAAACCCTTAAAGATCCATTAATGAAATATTGCAACATACGAGGTTGTTTCTTCAGATTCTTTATTGTCATCATCATCATCACAAGCTGAAAAACTGTCCGCTGACACGTTGGTGAAAGGTTGGTTTCTGCCTATGACTTCCAGCCCATCCAGATCCTTCCTCAAGAAGGTAAAATAAGAAAAAGCACTGTGTTTTCATTCATTTTTCTTCTATTGTTCAAAAGAAGAATTGGAATGTGCAATATAATCTTACAGGAATTGTTATATGACAATTTTCTAATATACGAATGGCTTTATGTGTTGAAAGTATCATACCGGGCTATAAAAATCCAGCGTTTCTAAAACCTCCTTTAACTCATTTCTCCGATGTTTCAGAAAGAGACTTTTTTCCCAGGGCCGATGAAAAGGGAGATATTTTGGTGGACTGGTACCTGTAAGAATATCTGAGAGTGACCTAGGCATGTATACACCAATGCATGTAATAGCTTTAACAATACATGTAATAACTTTACTAAGTTGTTGCACAGCTACTGCCAAAATCCACTATGATTCCCCGAGTTTCTCCCTAGCTGTATACTGCCATCAGGATATGATTTCAGTTCTTCTTTTTCTCAAATGGCACAAACCTGCATAAACATCCAGTGCTTATAGTGCCTCACCCATTTCTCTCCAGATGCTGCGTGGCTTCCCAACATGAGTGACCTCTTCTGGAAATCCTAGATCTGCCTGACCCAATGTCGTGGTTAGACCCTTGATTTCATCCCCAACGTGCACAGGCTGATTCCAGAACTCATTCCCTGAATAGCCCTATTAATAACAAAGAAAGCCAAAGCCATACAGATGTAAGCTTAGTTTTGAGAGACAAAGAATAGGAAATAACGTTTGGCAGGGAGACCAAGGAAAAAACAACAGAAAAAGAGTAAGGTGGATGTAAAGATTTCCCCTTTCCAGTTATGTCCGACTCTAGGGAGTGGTGCAGGGGTGAGAAAATTATTCTAATTGTTATATAGCAGCTCACCAAAGGATGACAAAAGTTATATCCAAATTTGTTCCTACTATCTGCAATTACTGTCTTCCCTATCCTGTTTTGATAACTTATGTATTTGTTGCCCATCACATCTATTGAAAAGGGGGTGGGGGGAAATCCATGCTGTCTTCCACTGGAAAACTCAGGAAATAAGAAGTGCTATGCAAGTGAATAGATTTAAGAAATCTAAAGCAAAACACTATAAACAGAACAGAACCTTGAGTTACAGAAATGTAAATTCCAACTGAAAGGTTTTTTTTAAAATACCGGTAATTCTCACAGCAGAACAGTTTGACAGTGCAAAAGTTACTCACCAGATCTGTTCAAATGAAGGCTAGACCTACCTCTGTGTGAAATGTTTTAATCTGTATTCCTGCAGTGAACAGAAAGCTAAATTCAACAGCATTAATGGCTCTTCCAGTTATATTATTTGCCTACAACCAACAAATACTTTATATTGAGTATCTAAAACCACATTTCTACAGTAGTTTGTGATCATATATAGGTAGAGAATTCTTGATGGTCTCCGGGCTTGGTTCTTTGCTTGCAGAATGCAGATGTTTCATTATCTAACATCATCAGTGCACTGAACAATTCAACCCTGAGCCACATATATTCTTTTCTATTGGAATATTCCTTTCCAGTATAACTCACCAATGACTAGACGTTTCCTGTAGTAAATAGTTTTTTGGACACTATGGGTGTATATATGCAATCTTAATTATTTAAAAAAGTAAATAATCAACAGCTTATTCAGGCAGAATGGGCCTCCACAATCAAAAATTAACAGATTTTTTTAGTGGCTGAAATCCCAAAAGATCATCACATCTCCTGAGAATCTAACAATCATGCACTTTCTAAGCTGAAATCTTATGAGATCTCATGCAAGGATATCAAAATATTGAAGATTTTTCCAATATAAAATGACTAGAGTGTGAACTTCTGACCTAAATAAAACCAGAAGAATTATTTGCAGAATTATCACCTTTCCAGAATACATAGCTGGAATACTACGATCAATTAAAGTTCGCTGTTCCTGGATTCTCCTGTAATGTTCTGAAAAGTTCATCAGCAACTGACTTTCTGATTTCTGAAGATATTCTGAGAAAATAAGAAATAAAACAATATCACAACAAAGTGTGTTCAAAATATCGCAATCCCCAGGGAATCATCCTCATATAGATCTTTTCACCCTTAAAGACTGTTTCATTTTCAAAATTGTCCAGAACTTCCCTCCAGAGATCATTGCTAACACTAAGATGTGTTTTCCACAGGCACAGTAGTAGATCTGTCAAAGTTTTATATACCACACAGCCTTTTTTGTTGCTTCCTCCTGACTGCCATGTTGCGCTGCCAGTTCTGAAGGGCCCGGTGTTGAGGCGGAGGGCTCTGGGCTACTTTCTTTTCTTCCTCATGTTTCTTTTTGTAAGTTCCAAAAACTGAGATTTCACAAGAAAGCCGTGATTCCTCAGGAATCATTTGCACTATCTGAAAGGGGATAATGACAAATTAAGAAAGGCAGGACAATGTCCTGATAGGTACCCTAGCTAATTATGTTACATTTTTATGCTGTCTGCATGATCCATGGCACCGCTCTTGAAGGAGGGCTTTTGAATTGCTGTTGACTTGTCCTTCAGACATACTGATGAGCTTGTGTGACGTTGTTCTTTCAATAGCTTCATTCCGTACTAAATCAATTAGCCAACATATGGATAAACATGGTGGCTACCATGCTATTATTGTTCTTTCCAGAATGGGCTATTTTGGCACAGGAAGGAAGAACAGCAGAAAAATAACATAAAAGCAAAGCAATAGCTGAAATTGCAAGACTGAAATAATGAAAAAATAACATAAGCCCTCATTCAGTATAAAATTTGATACATTATGAAAAACACATCAAAGGAAAAATCACATATCAATGAAATATTTAGCCAATTTGCAAATAACATAGTGATACAAACCTGAGTGTGACCTTTTTTTATGGCTTCTTTTTTGAATTCCTGGAGAGTTCCTAAAATGCTATATGGGGTGATATATCCAAAGGTATCAACTATGGGTCTTTCTACACCTATAATAATATTAATATTTAATATATATTAAAAATGTTAAATAAATGATGCAGCATACACATTCTAAGACAGTAGATGCAAATTCTTCTATTTCTGGCTTACAACTAGGAATTCACCATTCAAAGTGACATGCACTTAGAATTTAAAAACTTTGAAACCCGACAATTGTTTCTAAGCCCTTCACAGTCCTTCCATATAAACGAGGAAAGGAAAGCATACAAAGGCTGTCTTCTGGAATTCTTTCCAACCCTTCTGCAGCAGTATTTGTTCGCATATGCATACGAGGAAGTACAGCAGGGCTTTGCTCTGGGACCCATGACCATGGGGAGAGGAGGCTTGGAATGTAATACAGGTAATTCTTGAGTCACAACTACCATTGGGACATGAATTGCTGCTGCTAAGCAAGACAGTTATTAAATGAGTCATGTCCAACTTTATGCCCTTTGCCACGGTATTTAAGCAAATTGCCACAGTTGTTAAGTGAATCACACAGTTGTTAAGCATATCTGGCTTCCTCTATCAACTTTGGTCATTAGAAGCAGGTTAGGAAGGTCACAAATGGCAATCACAAGGCCCCAGGATGCTGCAACCATTGTAAATATATGCTGGTTGCCAAGTACTCATATTTTTCACAGGGAATAATCAGAGAGTGTCCATGAATTGTCTATGTTGCTTGTACATCTGAGAATTTCTAATCAAGGTGAATGCTTATGTGCTATGTGTTTCTACTTTGATTCATTTGTGAATTTTTATAGTGAAGTACGCATGCGAAGCTCAAAGTAGGGTGTGTTTCATTCCAGGTCACAAATGGAGCAGTTGATATTATTCCAAACTGTTGCCCAATTGCCTTTCCTTATAGGGATACATTGCAGCTCTTTTTTTCCTGGATTTTTTTCCCCATGCAGTCCCCAATTTAATCTGACCAATTTCAAATCTATTCTTTCTTTAACTGGCTTCTCCTAGCATACCAAATTTGGTTCCACTATACACTGTGTGCACAGTTATTGGGCAAGTGAGTATTTTGACCGTATCGTAATTTTTATGCATATTTTCCACTTCCAAGTTGTATAAACTTGAATGCTTAGTGGATATACACATATCAGGTGATATGTTTTTGTGTAATGAGGCTGTGGCCTAAGGAGATCAACACCCTATATCAAGGTGTGCATAATTATTAGGTAGCTTCTTTTCCTCAGGCAAAATAGGCCAAAAAGGAGATTTAACTGACTCGGAAGAGTCAAAAATTGTAAAACAGTCTTTCAGAGGGCTACAGCACTCTTGAAATTACAAAGATATTAGGGTGTGATCACAGAACCATAAAACGTTTTGTTGCAAATAGTCAACAGGGTCACAAGAAACGTGTTGAGAAAAAAAGACACACACTAACTACCAAAAATTTGAGAAGAATCAAATGTGAAGCTACCAGGAATACATTATCCTCCAGTGCTGTCATATTCCAGAACTGCAGCCTACCTGGAGTGCCCAGAAGTACAAGGTATTCAATGCTCAGAGACATGGCCAAAGTAAGGAAAGCTGAAACCTGACCACCACTGAACAAGACACGTAAGTTGAAATGGCAAGACTGGGCCAAGAAATATCTGAAGACAGATTTTTCAAAGGTTTTATGGACTGATGAAATGAGAGTGACTCTTAACGGGCCAGATGGATGGGCCCGTGGCTGGACCAATAGCGGGCACAGAGCTCAACTTCGACTCAGACACCAGCAAGGTGGAGGTGGGGTACTGGTATGGGCTGGTATTATTAAAGATGAGCTAGTTGGACCTTTTCAGGTTGAAGATGGACTCAAAATCAACTCCCAAACCTACTGCCAGTTTTTAGA
>JANHFL010006942.1:0-18360 GCA_032468155.1 Oxyrhabdium leporinum | reverse complement strand
TCCGGGTCCTCATTTTACCTACCTCGGAAGGATGGAAGGCTGAGTCAACCTTGAGCCTAGTGGGATTTGAACCGCATGTTAAAGCATATACAAAACACACTGTAATAAAAAAATATAATTATCTAGATTGATGGACATCAAACCCTCGTTAAGGATGGACCCTCATTCCATTAAGATTTCAATAACTTTTATTCCAACATTAGACTATGGAGCAAGTTTCTGGATAGTTCTGAAAGACTACGTGAGCGCTATACAAGCAATCCTCGTTATTTGTGAATTTGCTTATTTGCAAAAATGTTTTCGTCATCCCCAAATCAGTTCTCATGGCACTGTTGCACTTACTAGCAGTCATGCAGAACACCAAAACATTGGAATTGCCTAAGGCGCACATTCGCAGTTGAGATTTCAGCATTCATTAATTCAGTACTGTACTTGTGGCATTTTCACAGAATGTAGCTGCTGTGAATAATGAGAATTGCCTGTATAAACATTGCATCACATATGAAAGAGACTTGTTTATTATGTCCAGTTTCTATTGAGAATATACAAATGTACAGTTTACATTCAAGCCCTACAATACACAACTGCATCTGTTCAGATCCATTCAACATAGGCAACCAAGGGGTTTAAATCAGGCATTTCTCAAACTATACCCAATACAGCCAGACAAAAAAATAATCTAAATTCCCAAGAATAATTTGTTAGATTAGAAAATAAACCCAGAAGAGATAACAGAATGTGATTTGTCCTTTATTTTTGCAGCTAACTAGTGAAAAGTATCACGAATGATCTACAGCCATGCCTGGACAGTATTATTATTATTATAATATGCACCTTTTTATGTATAACTCCTGCCTCCTATTCTCCTCACAACAAAAACCCTATAAGGTGGGTTGGCCTGAGAGAGAATGACTGGCTCAAATGACCCAGCCAGTTTTCCTGCCTAAGGCAGGCCTAAGAACTCAGTTTCCTGCTTTCCAGGACAGTGTTTTAACCACTACACCAAACTGACTCTTAAAAGATTTCCCCTATATTTATTTTATCTATATATTACGGTATGAAATGTATATGCCACCCATCTCACTAAGAGAAAACACCAGGTGTCTCACAACAAGTAAAAGGAAGAAAATAAAACATTAAAACAGTGCAGTAATAAATATTAGCATTAAAATTAACCTTAAAAATGTGAAAAATGGGGAGAAAGGAAGCAAAGGACACATAGGGAGGAGGCAGGATCTTATTTTTAGTCCATTAGCCACCCCCAGTATGACTCACACCCATTAGGTCCCCAGGACATTTGGCAGAGCCAGGATTTCAGGCTCTTTTGGAAGGCCAAGAGAATAAGTAGGGATCTCACCTGGAGGGGTACGATCTTCCCAAGGGCGGGAGCCATAGCAAAAAAGGCTCTTCTTTTGGGTCCCGCCAGCATGTTTATATCTTTCCTTTTCGGAGAGTTTGAATGGCAGGTTTACAAATTGGTGAGAATAGTGCTGCAGTGATACAGTCATCCAAATAAATTCATGCAGAAAATCACATGCCAGCTTTGCTCCTCTGTTTGGCAAAGGTAACCAGGGCCATGTTCATTTTCCCGCTCCATTTTATTTTAGAGAAAGTGGCCAGTATACGAACATGAATAAATACAAATAAATATAAAGTGACAAAGATTGGTACAGTATGGAACAAAAATGAATTAGGCGACTTAATACCACTTGGATTAAGCACCACACATTATTAACCAGTATAATAATGCAAGATCATCTGTCAGATCTAGCTACTGTTTTCTTAAGGATCACTATGCATAGGAAAATTTTACTCTCACCTCTTTTTTGTTATACTATTCTACACACAACAGTTGTGTATAAATATTTTTCCTTCATCTGGGTTGCCCACAATGCACTTGAGGGAGACGCACAAAAGCTGCTATGACAACACTTGTAGGTGTCACAAGGCTCTATGTTCTTTTTAACTGAGTTAACTCTACAGATATTATCAATCAGTACCAACTGTTAAATCGATCACAAGCATGGCTGAACTGCTATATTTAAAGAACATGAATTATTATGTAAAGCATTGGATGCAGAATAATTTTAACTGCTTCACTTAATAACAAAATCTCTTTATATAATCCAGGCCCAGCCAGTCTAGGCCGAACTTTGCAAAGCTAAACTCTCTCACACAGAGGCCAACACTTACAAGCACATATGAAGCTGAACTCGGTTCCACTTGACATATTTCTACCAACATACAAGCTTCTCAAGAGACATTTTTCACAGGCATCCAGCCTTTTTTCATGTACACCCAGGCATGCCAATTCACATATTATCTCACAGAGACTTTTGCCTGCAGGTTCTTCACATACAACTCCTTCAAAAGCTTCACACAAGCTTCACTTAGATATCTAAACTGTTCCTACAAACTTCCCGCAAATGCTGAAGTATTAGCCCGTACGTGTGTGTGAGAGAGATGCTGTCTTTTCTTTTCCCACCTTTGCTGTCAACTGCAGGCTTCTTTGGTTTGGAGGCAGCCATGTCTTTTTATAGTTGAGGTGAAAAAGTGCTATTAAGGTCCTTCCACTACCACAGAATGGAAGTGCTCGTCCCCTACCCGAATTAGCAGGAAACTAGCAAACAGTAGGAGTTGTGCAGCCCTACAGTATTACCAATCCCCATCCCACTACTATAATGTTCTTTCCAGATCACTGCAATCACCTCACTTCCCTCCAAAAGGGGCGGGGAGGAGGCAAAGCCCAATACATTGCACAGCCCTTGAGGTTGCCTTTCTATGTCAGAAAAGGGCATGGAATATTGTTTTAGAATTGTTACAATTAACACAACTTAAGGATGCCTCAGTCATGGATTGCGGAAGAGAAGAAGGCACCATCACGGGGAGAAAAAATATGTGGCTTTTGAATAGAGGTGCAAGAAATACAGTATGTCTGTGTTAAAAGTGTGCCCTGTTCTGATTTCAAGGACTAGAAATTTCAAAATGTTACACGTATGCAAAGAATGTCCACAAATTCATGAGGGGATTATTTTTAAGCACTCTGAACTAGAAAAAGGAAAAAGGCATACCTTATTAGACAGAAGTGATCACAAATTATGAAAATAGTATTTTACTTTTTTTAAATTTACACTATATCAATAATTTGATTTTTCCCCTCAAGAGTTGATCATATCATAGTACTCACTACATTGATGTACATGCTTTGCCAAGTTTTGTGAGGCTGGGACAAATGCACCTTCATCACCAATCTTTGTGTATTTATTTAATAATAAAACCCTGTTTTATCTGTTTGACATATAAACCTTTCCAAGCTTGTATAATAAAATATTATTTTCAAGGACTTGAGAGCAGATTCCTATCCTGTGTATATTTTTATCAATAGCAATCTCTGTTTTCAATGATGCCAATTAAAAAGGACTATTGAACCTAAGAGGAATCAAGTATCATTTTCATTAACAAATATTATTCTTAATCTAGAGAAAATTGCAGTCCAATTATACACAGACGTAAGAGGAATTGAAGTTCACGGATTTATGCATGCTTACCTCTTCAGTTATTTAGAATGATTTATTTATTTTTTTACTTTCCCCTGTGGTCAGTGGAGCGAATAACTTGTCAATGTTAAATCCCACTCTTTCAGTTATGACTGTTTATTCAGTTGGGACTCCTTTGTTGAATTTCATTCCAAAGAATCAGTGATGCTTATCTTAAAAAATATGCTTGTATTTGGAATTGGCATTGAAGTGCCATTCTGATGATACAGATGTGATATTTCTCTTATCTTTTGACATTTGGATTGAATGTCAAAGTTAACTACTGAAGTCTATGCATCAATGTCAACTTATATAATTAAAGTTAGAAATCATAGCTATTTCTTCTGTTACTAAGCCACTGCTGTCTCAACAGGTTTTGAACTTGCTTTGGAAGGATGTGAATAAAGTGTTTGTCACACAGCCTAATATTGCATTTAAATAAAAATATTTTCTTAAGTACTGTACTGCTTTATGAGTG
This sequence comes from Oxyrhabdium leporinum, assembly GCA_032468155.1. Lineage (NCBI taxonomy): Eukaryota > Metazoa > Chordata > Lepidosauria > Squamata > Cyclocoridae > Oxyrhabdium > Oxyrhabdium leporinum. The sequence goes on along the minus strand of JANHFL010006942.1, from coordinate 14,346 downwards.
AGACTCCATGCTTATTTATATTAATAATATTGTTTCACTTTAAAATTATCTCTCAATTTCTATATAATAGCCAGAAGTTATTATTTCAGAACCATATCGTTGGTTCTGAATTCTGTTGCCTTCTCTCCTGGAACATTTTTCCCCAAAAAGTGAACATTAAAACTATATTTGCCAGTTTAATATTGATTTTTATAAAGCAGGAAAGCAGAGAGGACTGTATTCCAGAACCACCTGAAACCCTTGCTGAAATTTTATTAAGTGAAAGAAGAAAAAAAGAGAGAAACTGAAGTACACAGTAAAGGGGCAGGACTATTCTAGTTTCTTTAAATTCTAGGGTTAAATTTGATCTATCGGTATATATTTTTCCCTCAGAATGTGTGCAACAATAGCTATCTTTTTATCCAGTAACGAACAATACTTGTTCATCTGGTTGGACTGTCATTACTCACACAGCTTGTTGTGCCATCTGAGGACAGTCGAGTCCTGTTCCAGGTGAGATCAATTAACCCTGTTGCACTTAGTTGCCTTAATTTCCCTTCCATACTATTAATGCTGTTATGGTGCTTCAATCTTCCATCTTCAGACTTACTGTTCATTATCCCCCCCTTTAGTATGTGGAGAAAATGAAACCAAGAAAAATCTTATGTATACCATAAGGCTGAGATGATGCAATGAGTCAGGTAAAACATTCCTAATTTCCAGGTTTTGTCCTACTCAAAAAAATATGACTGCCTTTGATATTTTTCTTCCTTAAAAGTCAAAGACCCGACAAGCAGATTCCCTGCATCCCTTTTGTTTTGTGAGTTCTCTTTCCCTTGGTGCTCAGTCCTGAGTTTATCAATTCAGTATTGAAAACAAATATGTACAATTTATGTATGTTTCTGTTCCGTCCCTTTTTTTACTCCCCATTTAAATACTGATATAAAAACATGACTTGATTACACTGTGAAAAGAAAACTGCATTAAGAAACTTTAAATATCAATTATTAAGACTGACTGGCACCTATGGAAAAAAACTTAATTTTGCAAGATTTTATCTAGGACTCACACACATAATGTAACAAAGAGCTAGCCAACTGGAATGAATTTGTAGTAATAAACTACACATGAACAGGACTTTTGTATAAGGATTGTAATTAAAAACTGAATATCAGAAAATTTCTAATATGGTGGACCCATTTCACACACAAGACAATATGGATTCTTAAAATCAGGTATTTTATTTTTTCATATTAGCAAAATTCACTCTTCTCCTTACAGTGATGGATTTACCGTTTTTCTTATTAAGTTCCAAAAATAAATATAGCTAAAACTTAAATTTTCTTGTCTCCTTGAAATAATGTTTAGATGACCTTCTTAAAATGTTTAACTTTATACTGGCATTGTAACTGAGGTCGTACTTGCTAACAAATACTGCATGAATGTATCTTGAAGTATTGTAGTTTGAAATATATTTACCCTTGTGATTTTAAATGTTCTATTTTAATATAAGGAAATGGTAATTTACTTCATCAAAGCTAAATTCTGTGGGACAGATGATCTCTTTTATATTCCATATTGGGATTATTTCTTGTGAGTAATATCCTTATGTTCCATATTTTCTTTTTGCAATTCTGACCTTCTATATAGGGCAAATGCCACTGTTGTCATCAGAGATTAATTGGAGTAGGCATCATATCAGTTAAAACAAGGTTAGGTGCATGATAATGTTTCTGAGGCTTCATAGGGTATTGCTTCCTGTTGTAATCAATCCCAGTCATACCATAAGAGTGTGTTGGCTTCCCTAAGAGAACTGAGGGTCTTCACAGAAAGAATGATAATGAATTGTTTGGCAGTTTGGGGGAGAGGGAAAATAAAGTTCTGTACAACATTACATGAATAAAATGTTACCAAATTGTTCTACAGCAATTATTATTAATCACATTAGAGTCTCTTTAATTTCTTAAACTGAGTTTCTGACAATTATCTGGCAGAATATATGCAGAGCTCCACTAATTCTGTGCCATCATTCCTTAGAAGTGTCTGCACGCTGCATTCTGGCCTTGTTCACATTATGACATAATTTGTTTACTTTTGGCTATAGTCTGTTAAGCAAACCATGACTTAACACAATGTTTGAAACCAACCTTTCTATTTGTGTCATTGCTTTTACCCGAGTTTGAGAAACTCTAAAGTAGGAGATAATCAAACTAAATACTATATAGGATTCCACATATGGCAATATGCAATATTCATCTACTGTTTTCCTTCCTGGAGACCAAACGTTCCAGAAAATGTTTTTCATTCATATTTCAGTACCCAATTTATAAAGTTTATTAAAATCAGAGGGGGAAAAAAGAGGTCACAGAACTCAAGGTACAGTAAAAATGAATAAAAAGGTTGGTGAATTACATGCTAGTTAAGCCTAGTTTTCAGGAGAAAACTTAGTAATTAGCAAAGTGTTAGAAGGCATTCATTAATTATACTTATATATCTTGCATGCTGCTGATACACTCTCATGTGCATTCCCTGAGCCTCATCATGCTTGTGCTGCACCTCCCTGGCCATTTTTACGTACTCCTCCTAGTACTTGTGCACCCTTGCACACCCTCCCCCACCCAGCAGCAGCCACCCCAAGCCACACTGGCACCATGCCTCCTTTGCCACCCATACACTCCTTCATTCCCTCTCCCACACAGCAGCAGCAGCCAATTACCTGTCTACCTGTTTGCAAAGCGCCTGGGACATGCAACTTTCTGCCAGTTTCCCCACTAATTTAGTTGTTGGAAGCTGGCAGGAAGTTGCAAGGAGATGCTCACTTAAAGACTCAAACCTCACTTAAACAATGATAATGGGGACTGCAGCAATTGCCATCACTAAATGATGTAATCACGTGACATTGTGCTTTCTGACCACATCATTTAGCAACTGAAATTCCACTCCCAATTGCCATTGTAACCCAAGGAGTACCTGTATTCCAGTAATTCCAGTAAATGTATTGTCAAGAATGGGTTGCATGGAATAATCATAAACAGAAGCAGCACAGCAGGCTGCTTGAACGAATTCAGACTTGTTCCTAAGGTACAGTCTGGAATTTCAATAGGGAGCATAATAAGTCAAATGTAAATGAAAATTTGGGATTATGAACGTAGTGGAATGTTGTATGGCAAGTTATTGTGCTAGAAGCATTAGTAGATGTGTGTAAGCAACAGCCCAAAGACATTCCAATTGTACTGAGCTGAATGTATGAGAAGTGCCCCTGTATTTATAACATACAAATCTTTTATTATCTTCACGGTCAATTCTTCCCTCAGGAACATTCCTTTATTTAGTACTTACAAAAGTGGAAGATTCTAGTTAATGAAAACCAGTTCCTGTATAATCCATTTATTTATGCAGCGTAAAGATATTTCATGCTTCATTTATTTCCAGTACAAGCCACAATGACACTAGAATAATAGATCATTTTTCATCCTAGTATAAACAGACAAAAGCCAGGGGTGCAGTAATTGTTTAGTTCAGAGCAAACCCTGCATTCAGTAGCGTGACAACACAATCAACTCATTGGCTTCACTGAAGACACAATCATTTCTTGGGATGTGACCTTTGCATTGGAGCAATTTTCCAGACTATAAACCATCTCTGAAAGCTCTTTAACTACCCAATATGAAAATTATATTGGTAGCTAGTTCACAGTCCCTTTTCCTTTTCTATCCATGCCTGTTGGAGCTGCTTCAGGAGTATCAGCAGGAGAGAATCAAGCACGGCCAGACCTTTCCAAGAGCACCTAAGTCCCCTACAAAAAGAAATAATTGTCAGTGAAGAAAGACATTGGTGATTCCTCCTCCAGATATACCAGTATCCTCTTCCTAAGACACATGAATCTTCAGCCCCCTTACCTGTCATCCAAAAAAAGCAACCCATGTTCTTCCAGCTCTTTGACTTCCTCTGATTCACCAAACACATCCCACAGACTGAGACTGGGGGCAAACTGCAACCAGTGCTATAAAGAAAAAAACTTACCCTTAAAACTGGTTTTTTACGTTTTTTCAACTGAAGAACTAATTTGGGGGCTAATCTAGGAAAACACAAATAATGCTAAGAGGTATGTTTCTTAAAATGCCAAGCTGATGAATTTCTCAGAATCTTCACTTCTTTTGAAAATAAATGTATAGAGCTCAAATTTAACTAGGATCCATCACCACAATTTGGATTACTGCCTAACTAAAACCTTCCTTTTTTGCTATATATAGTCCCTGACTGAAAACCACAACTGAGCCCCAAATTTTGGTTGCTAAGCAAGACAGTCGTTCACTGTTGCCCACAAATTTGCTTGCCACAGTCATTAAGTGAATCACTGCAGTTGTTGTTATGTGAATCTGGCTTCTCCATTGATTCTGTTTGTCAGAAGGCTGCAAAAGCTGATCACATGACTCTGGGACACTGCAACCGTCATAAATATGCCAAGTATTCAAATTTTGATCACATGTCCATAGGGATGCCACAATGGTCCTGAAGTGTGAAAAACAGTCATAAGTCACTTTTCAGTGCTGTTGCAACTTTGAACCATCACTGAACAAATGGTTGCAAATTGAAGGCTTCCTGTAATTTTTGCTTAGCAGAACATCACTTGAAATACTGCAAATGATCTTTTTTTGGTAACAGCCTTTAAAGTCAATCATCATTTTTGGTCCCATCTTTGATAGATCATTGAAGAGAACAATTCCTATTTTACGAAAATAAACTAGGTTTGAAGAAATTGAGCAGAAATAATCCAATCTCATGTTTACTGGAAATCTCAGGAGGATCTCTTCCAGTCTCTATGTATTTAGTAATCACAGGTCCTGGTTCTAAAACAAAGACTAAAAACTAGTTATGTGCTATTTATTCCTCTGCTATCTCTAGCATTGACTATAAGCAGTCCTTGAGTTACAACAGCAACTGGGACTGGAATTTCCATTACTAAGCGATGCAATCACAAAGCACAACATCACGTGTAATTAACTGAAAAGGCAATATAGAGAAAGAAGGAGGAATGAGCTATTTCTGCAAAATCATTCCATCCAAGCACTCTGGAATTATGGCAATAAATGTTACAAACATTTCAAACATGAACAGGCATCACACTAAAATATGAAAACTATACCTGGTGTTTGATTCCTACATCCATACGGAGTCCCAGCATCAAAACTTCCTCCAGTCTACAAAAGGGACAGATGAAAGATCCCAAACTCTGAAGCAACACAGCCATTAGAATTTTGATAAATAGATATTTGTGCCAACAATAGTGGGGGAGAAGGGAACTAGTCAATGATTTTAACATATTAACCAGGGCAGCACCTGTATTGGTATGACTTCACCTACATCATCTACTTTCATACATACACACACACACACACACACAGGTGGGCTGTGTGTGCGCGCGCAACCTGTGAAGCTCTGGTGAACTCTATGCCCAAGAGGGTTAAGGCAGTGCTGGAAAATAATGGTGGCCATACAAAATATTGACACTTTGGGCCCCATTTGGACATTATCACTTAGGGGTGTACTCACTTTTGTTGCCAGTAGTTTAGACATTAATGGCTGTGTGTTGCGTTATTTTGAGGGGACAGCACATTTACACTGTTATACAAGCTGTATATTCACTACTTTACATTGTAGCCAAGTGTTATTTCTTCAGTGTCATCATCTGAAAAGATATAGTTAAAACATTTACAAAATGTGAGGGGGGTGTACTCACTTCTGTGATATACTATATATATCTATATCTATATTGCTATTTCTAGTACCCCTTAATGGACTTTTGCTAATTAGGACTGATTAACAATGCTTTATAATTTGTTTGTAGATAAGAAATGCTTTGGGAAGAAGAAATCTTTTGTTGAACTGTCAAAGAAGTGGTAAATTACTGAAATTGTACTTATTTGGATCAAGGAAAATAATTTATTTCTTTTTCTCTGCACTTTTTATGTTTTTTTAAAAATTTTCTTAGTTTGTATTGTTTCTTTTAAATGTGTATTTCAAAACTTTAATAAAAAATAATGTTCAAATGATTTTCTGAATTCTAAGTCACTTAGGAAGCCTTGAGGAAAAAGTGATCTCTCTATAGCATAGGCTGAGCTCCTGAATTTCAGAAAGTCAAGATTATGGAGGGCAAAAGGGGCGAGGGAGCTAAAACTTTACTTTGCTCCTCCTCTACAGCCCTAAACGTATATGTTGATGCATATGTAAACTTTATGTTTTAAACAATATTCAGTGGGGAAAAATGCAACATCATAGAATAAGCTTGTTCATTTGCCCACTAGGAATCATGAAATGAGAACCTAATGTCGGTGTCTTGTTTAAATATGAGTTCCTGTTCTGCCTTCTCTAAATCCAGTTACGACAGGCAATTGGTTCACTTTTTCAGAATTGTGTTTAAAGTAGCAATATGTGTAATAGATTCCGATCATACATTCCCTGTCTGTAACAATAAAGAGGTCTATCAAAACTTTAGAGGGTTTTTTCCAATCTTCTGACTGATAAGGGCAGACTATCCTTTTTGTTCAGGACCCACACTTAAAATTTAGTATCATTTTGACTGCCAAGGGCAGTTATTGTTGAGGATTGAGGAACTTAACTTTGTATGAGACTGAAATTCCCTAGAAGAACAGTTGTGTCGTTTAGAAGTGCTTCTTGACCTTCAGCTGTCACTGGAATCACAGATAATTGTAATGCCAAAGAGCACATCTGTTCAAGTATGGTCACTCAGTGCACCAACTGTGACTCTTCCTTAGCTGGCCAAACTTAACAATGGTAATTCAACTCTTGGTTACATCGGGTTTTGAGTACTGCAATGTGCTTTACACTTGAAAATATCCAAAAATTGCAACTGGTGTGAAAGCCCTGGATTCAAGAAACAGAGGTCATATGATGCCTATGCTGAAAGATCTGCAAATTGCCCACAGGAACAAGGTCTTGATTTTGACCATTAAAGACCTATAACGTTTAATGCTTGACCAGCTGAGGGATTGCCTTTCCCACTATGAATGTCCTTGGTTGCCTAGATCACTCGGTGAAGTCTTTTTGAAGATCCCCTGCTTCAAAAACTAAGCTATCTAGTATGCTGGAGATGGCCTTTCCCTTTATGGCCCCTAGGCTACAGTACACACTCCTCAAAGAAGTGCTCTGTCCTGTTCTCCCAGTAGTTAGGAAAAATAATTTCTTCTACCAAGCTTTTAATTATTAGTGAACTGATTTTCAAGGGCACTGATTTTAATTTTGCCTTGATTTTCCTTGTACCGTTTTACGATTTGTGTATTTAATTGCTCTAAGTTGCTTTGAGTGACAGAAAAATGCTGAATATATTTAATAATTAAATGAATGAATGAGCCTAGGAGGTCATGACTACGAATGAAATTTGTAACTTTTTTCTTTTTTTCCCTCGCTCTCTTTTTTTTTAATTTGGAAAGATATCTTATGAGACTCTCAAGCCAAATGAAGGCTTTTTTGAGTTCATTTCTATCCCAAAATTAATACCAACACCTCAGCCATTTTGTGGCAATTTCCTCTCTCATTTCAGTAGCAAAATCTTGGTGTGTGTCCGTCCCCCCCCCAAAAAAAGGAGGGAGGGCTTTACAAAACAGGGATATAAGGAACTATACAACCTGTGAATTTTTGGGATCCAGCCCTGCTTTGAGGAAACACAACCTTCTTTCTCCCAACTTGCTAGACCTTTGGGTCCTTCAAACATATTCTTTCAACTTCTGAAATGTATTACTTAATTTTGGATAGAAAATATGTTATATCCTTTTCTCCAAAACTTCATGTAAAGACAAAGAAATACTACAACTTCTTGATTGAGGGTTCCAAAAATGCAAGGAGCCAGGATAAGGGAGATTTATGGCAGGATAATTTTTGCACCCAATCTTCATTTATTCTTCAAATTTCTAATTAATGCTTAATCAATTCGTATAAAACACCACTCAATAATGCTGAATTCCTTAATTTTCAGCTCATGTAACATTCTTCTGTCATGTTAGAAACCCTCATATGCTATTTCCTGTTCTCTTTGGGGTGTTGAATCTGACAAGATTTTCCATTCGCCATCTGCTCATTAAAATGTCAAGTATTTTTAAGTGTGAATGAAAAACTGATCTCAGGTTTTTTTAGTATTCTTCTCTTGAAAAAAAAATTGGCTAGTTTCTTTTTTTTAAAATGATGGTGTGAGGTAATTGTCCTTAAATTCCTTTCTTTGACCATATCTGATCTCCGCCTCAGAAACTTAACCTCAAAACATTTACTTAGCCAAATGCCATAAAGCTACACTGAATTTTCCCACACCATGCATGCTACACCCAATTTATCTTTAACATCTACTGATGGGATTTGATAAGAAATATTTTACTGGGCATTGGTGCATTGGGTATTGCTTACTGTTTGGATGGTTTTGATGTCTCTCTCTCTCTCTCTCTCTCTCTCTCTCTCTCTCTCTCTCTTTCATCTATCTAGATGTTGTTGGGTTTTCTATCTTAGCTTTTAAAATGTTGTTAGCTCCCTCCCGCAAGCCATGAGAACAAAACAGGTAGCTATATATACTTAAAGAAACACACAAACAACCCCTCATCCCAAAATAGCACAATTGCATTTCATTGCATCTCATCAACTCCAGTTTTGAGAGACTTTCAACTTAGCAGAACGATCTCTTCTTGGTGTACCTAACAGAGAAGTAGCTTCCAGATTCTTAGAGGTCAGTTTCACCACCAGCATTTTCCCTCCATTAATTGCTGCATCAATATGTACAATATGACAAACAAACGTGGAGGAATATGCTTTCGGTCTGGCCTGAAAAACTTGAAAATAAAGCCACTTGATCAGGACCCACATTTATTTATTTTTTATTTTAGCACTCAGTGCATTCAGCAGCATATAGTTTAGCAATGTATAACTCGTATATTATACATTTCTTTTGCCTCCTTGAACCAGATTCTGTTCTTAATTTTTGCTACTATTGTTTGTGTTTCTTGATTATAGCCAAGGTCTTATGTTAGCTGAGTCTTTTAGACTGCTGTAATTTTCCTGAATTTTCTGAATAATAACTTTATTTCATTCTAATATTGTGTGGTTTACTTCAGACCAGATTCTGACCCCAAAAATGTGGTGGCTTTGACATTATATTTGTTAAAATGTCATAAAATACCATTTCCCAATTTTGTGTCTTCCAAATGTGGTGGAAATAAAATTCTCAGAATCTCTATTTGTTGGCTATGATAGGTAGAAAATTATAATCCATGTATATCAGGAAGACACCAAGCTGAGAAAGATTTTTATAAACATACTTCCTTCCTGCAAGCCATGTCTTAGCTCATATATTAGCCTCAAGCACTACCATAATACTCCTTCTTATTGCTCATTGATGATCAGAGAGTCATTCTCAAAACTTGATTTATTGGTTGGAAATGCGGAGCTTCTAAAATCAAAGTAGGCTAATATGAGTTGGCTAAGACTAAGCTATCTTTTTGTGCTTTAATATGCTTTATAACTTTATTTTTCCCTTGGATCTCTAAATATGCATATGGAAGTGGAAGAGTCAATAGTACAATCATCTAACACCCCGATTTGAGATATTTTAGCTTCCTCGTCTGACTCAACCTTTAATTCCAGTCATGCTACTGAGTGTCGACTTTCTTCTCCATGAAACATGATTCAATCCATTTTCATATTTAGAATGATAGAAGAGATTATCATTTCCACGGTTTAATATTTCACCAAGTGATCCATCTATGGGGAGTTTCAGTTTCTGTTTTCTTTAAAATGCCTGTCAACTATTATAGCATCTAACATCTCTTCTCTACCCCTAGAGATATTTCCCAATTTTATGTCTCTAAGAACATAGCATTTCAAATGGCACTTTGTGCTTTAGCCAATATCATATTCAGCTTGCAAGTTCACAACTTGTTTGGTTTCTGCTCTTTTTTTCCCCCCTGAACCCACATTCAAGTCAAACATTCAGTGCAATGAAATTCATAGTTTTGTCTGATTTGCCTAAATGTATAAAATATCTCTAGAATGGTGTTGTTATTTTAGTTTCCAGGACTGAGAAAGCCAAATGGCACTTTCACAATTTCCATGGATCAGATGTGCTCTTTCACTCTTTATAGGACTACTTGACATTATAATCCAAATAATTTCTTCTTGTATTTTTACTTGAGTGCCTGGTTTATTTAGGAGAACAGGACTACAAAAGTAGAAAGAACATACCTGTAATCTATGTTGTTTTAATATGAGTTTTCATGTTTTTAAAGAAATGTATTGCCTTATTACATATAGCTGGTAGTCTATCTCTTATTCTGACATACAGGTAGTCCTTGACTTACAACAGTTCATTTAGTGACTGTTTGAAGTTACAACTGCACTGAAAAAAAGTGACCGATGACCATTTTTCACACTTATAATCATTGCAGCATTCCCAACATGATCAAAAGTCAGCTGCTTGGCAACTGGCATGTGTTTATGACTGTTGCAGTGTCGTGTGATTCCCCCCTCATGGAACATGGATGCCAGGCCTCCTCTCCTCCATGTCTTCCGGAGTTTGCCCAAACTTATGTTCACTGTTTCTATGGAGCTCACAGGAGAGGGAAAATAACAGTGCTTGCATGGGTAATAACACAAATGCTGCTGCTTACGTACTTGCAGCAAACATTAGGAGACAAAGACATAATGACAATATTTGGTCGCTGAGCATTTTTTGACACCGTCAATCATGGTATTCTTCGGAGATGGCTGAGGAGGTTAAAAGCGGGAAGCACAGTTTTTCAGTGATTCTTTTTTTCTCCGAGATCATGTTCCATATGATGATGGGTAGAGAGGGAGCAGTCTAGCCCTGGCTTTGCTGGGTGCTGCAGGTCTCAATTCTGCCTCTGTTCGTATTTAACATCGACTTGAAATTGTGGGGGTCATCTATTAGCACAAGTTTATACCCGGTGACACTCAGTTTTATGTCTCCATCTTAGACTGTCCAGCTGATGCTATGAAGGTGCTTTCCTAGTACCTGGAGCCTGTATGGTCTGGATAGGAAAGAAACAGCTTTGATTCAACCAGTCTCAATGGGTTTAAACCTTCCCCTCAATCTACGGATTTGCCCTCTTTAACTTATGCCACTCCAGTTAGAGTTAGTACAATGTAAGGGCCCTCCTGGATTCAAAAGCAGGTAGCAGCCATGACCAGGAGACCCTTTGCAGACATACATCTTGTGCACCAGTTGTGCTTTTTCCTAGATTGGCAAATCCTGCTTGCATGTCTTCATCACTTCACAATCAGACTATTGCAGTGCATTCTACATGAGGCTGCTCTTAAAAGAGCATTCGGAAACTTCAACTAGCACAGAATGCACTGGCAGGGTGTGGCTATGTAATATTGCTATTGTGTAAGCTGTACTAGTTCCCAGTAGGCTTCCAGGTTTTAGTTGTCGTCTCTAAAGCCCTTCATGTCATGGGGCTGGGTCACTTGTAGGACTGCCTATAACTGCTGGCTTCTGCCATCCTATTAGCTCTGGTAGGATGAGCAAAGTTTAGATCTCCTTGGTAAGTGTAATCCTTAGAAGAATGCCTTATTTTTATGCCATCTGCATCATGAAACATCTTCTCCCAGATGGATAGCCCCAACCCTGTTAGCCTTCAGAAAAGCAACAAAGACTTGGCTTTTCCTCCAGGTATTTCAGCTAGAAGGTTAACAAAGCTAGCATGGTGTCTTTGATCTGTGATATGAATTTTATTGGGGTTCAACTTTGTCTTTTTTGCTTTAATAGTTTTGATAAATGTATTCTGTTTTTATTTTTCTTTGCTTCCCACAGTTCCTTTTGGTAGATGGGAGGCCATATATATTTTTTTCAATTAACAAACTAGTCTTAGGAAATTCATTTTGCCCCTAAATGGAAAAGTCATTCTGATTTGAGGTCCATCTGTCTGTGTGTGTGTGTGTGTGAAAAAATGACTTGTGTTCCCATTTAATCCCTACAAGCACTTAAATCCTCTATTACTTAAAAGTAGGTAAATACTGCAAACCGATTCATTTTACAAGATACTCTGGAGGATTGATGTGTTGTTCATCCTTCCCTATATAGTTCTAGGTTGCTCATAAATCATAACACAAATCCAGAACTGAATACAGACGTTATCAGCTTGATATAAAGTATCTAGTTTCTAGATTTTTCTGCATACCTTCATCTCTAGTGTCACCAAATAATCATGTCCTCTACTGCACCTGCAGAATGGCACTTAGTATGCAGCATCTTTTCTCAGTGGTTTTTATAAGGCAAGAGCTTTATGACTTTGAACTTACCTTGTCATTGGATCTCATTTTAAATATTATATCTCAGCCTTTGAATATGTATTGCAGTCTTATAGATGCTGAAGTTTTGTAACATCTGCTTTTTCAACTTCTATTAATTTTTATTGAAGATTTTTTTTACATACTATAATAGTACAATGGTTAAAAACAATATAGGTTTCAAGAAAAAAAAGTTGTGATAGGCAAATATGAAAGAAAAGAGAAAAGAAAGAAAAAGAAATATAATGAAACATTTTCCAATCTTTACACCAGTTATAAATACGTTTATATTTTATTCCTTCAACATCTGCATTTTTAAAAGAAGAAAATTGGGGCAGGGGAAACTCAGATGTGGGATTTGGCATTGCTTATTAGTTATTGTGGTAGCATGCATTTTATGGCATACTGTAGAATAAAATTAAACATTTCTGATTTTAATAGAAACTCATATTGTTTTAATGATCTCTCTATGTTATATGTTTTGTAACAGTTTATTATATTCTCATCCCTAAGGAATTTACAACAAAGGAATTTTGAAAAACAATGTTTTCTAATAAGGCACTGAGAAATGGCACTACGTGTAATTACCTTTCAATGGACACATGAACAGAGAATTTATAAAATGAACTTTCATTTAAACTGCTTTGAAATATTGACTTGGCTCCACTAAGAACTGGCCTTGCCTTTTGTTTTGTATCAAAAAGGACATCCCCAAAAGTATTCGTAATAAAGAGCCTTTCCTTTTCCTGATTATCCTTATGATTATAAGCACGAATGGTGCTGAGTCCTTTAGCAGTCAAGAATCCTCAAGTGAGTGCAGGAGTCCCAACAGATTGTTTTAATAAAATTGTATCAATATATTGAATTGTGATGAGTATGTGTCTTCTGATTTGCTGGCTGCAGTCATTATATACTATTTGCTTGAGAGTAAATCCCATTGAGCCCAATGGAAAATACTTCTGAGTAGCAATGTCTAGGATTGCTATAAGCATCTTGAAGCCAATAAGTGTCAAGCATTCAATATGGACAAAGTTTATAACCTTCTATGTATTTTAATGTTAACTTTGATTCCTCCTCAAAATACCACCAGGGTGGGAAACCATTGGTCCTCATTCAATTACGTAGGGATTAGCCCTATTGCTGAGATATGTAAGATCACAGAAAAAGTTCCCAGTTCTTTAGTGATGATCCCAGGACAGGCAACCCTTTTCCACCAAGAAGGGTATATTTTCGGCCATTCTTGTTGATGTACCTAGATTTAATTTATAATATCAACCACAAAGTCTCATTTCACTGTTCCAATTCTGATTGAGCTTTGGAAGTTTAATGCACCCATTTTTCCCTTAAAAATCGCACGACTTTTTTTTCCATCATACATTTGGCAATTTCCCATTAAATTTCAGCAGTGTGATCTTCAAGGAGTCTAAGATACTAACTGAAAATGGAATTGGGGATTATGAGTTGAAAACCCCAGAAGACAGGAAAACGTGCCTGATATTACATTTCCAGCACTTAGCTACTTCATACAGCCAAAGTTTCTGGATTGATGGGAAATGTAGTCCCACAACACCTGGGTGGGTCACAGGTTCACCACTCTTATCTATAGTTTATTTCTTCATACAATTGTACACACAAAGGTGGCCGAGGATTAACTGTGGCTGTTTATATGTAGAAGAAAAGTGACTTTTTGAACCAGCCATTATTTCCAAAGTAAATTTGCTTAAGATTTAGATATAACAAATGTGGTGGAATTAAAAAAATGTGGGTTGAATTTTTTTTAAAGAAGGATTTGTAGTTCTTTTAATGTTTTACATTATGTTTGCTTCTTTAGAATTTATCTTTGTTCAGTACTGTTTAAAAGCCCAAGAAATTATCCCTTTCAATTCAGGTATGTTGAACTACTTTTGTTATTTTCTCTTTATATGCTGGATGAAGAAGAAGGAAATATTCTCTTTTGAAATGCTCAGAATAAGATGCCTTTTAAAAGAACTCTCTCTCTCTCTCTCTCTCTCTCTCTCTCTCTCTCTCTCTCTCTCTCTCTCTCTCTCTCTCTCTCTCTCT
>JANHFL010006940.1:18713-30642 GCA_032468155.1 Oxyrhabdium leporinum | reverse complement strand
CAGGTTGACATGTCCTTGACTCTCTGGGGAAGAATGCTGTTGTGTCTAATTCCCCCAGCTCTGTGTGAATATCCCTCTTCCCATATTCCCAGGCACTAATTGTGGCAGCCTCAGAGACCTTCTACAAATATGGCTCCCAAGGCTGACACATGTCTGCTGGAGAGCCAAGCAAACTCTGTTAATTTGTTAGAATATACCCTACAGTGTAAGAATTGGGAAAGAGAGTTCAGTATCACTCCTCTGTTGTGCCACCTGTCCCTGTTCAAAAAAATAGCAGCAATTTGAAGTAAAATCTTATGTTTCTGTAGGACTAACCTCTCCTCTGTGTCTTCTCCATTTTGAAGCCCCCAATCTATGTGAGCTGTCTGTGAATTAAGAGTATGTTTTGAACATAGGCTTTGCTATTTGCTTCCTTATCTAATTTAGAGATAAAGTTTCCCATTAGAGATTTTAATTCTTCAGTCTTTTTGTTTGCTTCCAAGAGCTGGTCAAATATAACAATAACTGTTTGTGCTGTCATGAGGAAATTCTTGGCAACAAAATCCAAGTCTCCTTTAAAATTGTTCTTAATATTATCCTTGTTCTCCCCTCTGTCTCTCAATAGAGCCTCAGTTTCCAGTGAAAAAGAGTCATACTCCTCCCACTCCAGCAAGGAACAGGGCTTATTTACTGAGGTTATGAGGGGGGGAAGAGCAAAATAAAGAAGACTTAATTGCAGAGTCCATTATTTGAAATAAGTCCTTTATCTTTGATTGTCTGTGTCTGGGGTTTTCTCCTGATTGTAATTCCAATTTATATCTCCTTTTAAGTTTTCTTTTCAAGATCCTTTTTGCTTTTGCTGCTGGCCTTTGTTTCTGCATCCTGACAGCAGAATTTACACTAGTAAGAGCAATTTAGTGAAGAAGGCCGCTCTGTATATTCTCTAGATGCAAACATTTTGCATACTGTCCTCCTTCACAGTTCCAGTAAGTTCTGCTTCAGTTAGGTCAAAATGGGAATCAACTCCTATTGCCACAATAACTCCCTAACCATTAGTAAATCTAAATAAAAAATCATGGTATTTGGAAAACATTATCGGAGACATAGATGGCCATTAGATGGTGAATCAATTGCAAAGGTTAACACCTTTGTATATTTAGGCATAACTTTTCCCAAGATTGGATCTTGGGTTTGCCATCATCAATGGAGTACACTTAGAGCAAAAGCTTGTTTGAATTTACTGCTTAAAGAACCATAGTTACCTAGCCCCATTAATTAAAGTATATAAAGCTAAGGTTACCCCTATGCTCTTGTATGGAACAGAAGTTTGGGGTCTATACTCAATTACAGTACTAGGACCAACACAGTTCCAGAACTTGAGATGTATTTTTGGTGTAGATCTAAGAACATTTGCTGCAACAGTTAGACCTGAATTGGGAATTTATACAATTCATGCACTATCCAAAATTAGAGCATATAGCTACTAGCACAAAGTCAATGAAATGGAGACTGATAGACTCCCCAAGTTATGTCTAATAGAGCAGATAAAATCACAATCACAAATCTCCTGGATCACCAAACTGACAAATTTTGTAAGAAGCTGTGACCTTCCTGTCTCTTGCGTAACAGGGGGACGATTTAAAAAAAGAGCTGACCAAAGAATTAAGGATATAGAAGCACAAAATGATATAGCTATCCTTAGTAAGGTGGCTAACTTGAAATGGTTGAGCATGTACAGATATAGTTTTCAAATAGACAGCTATTTAAAGTTACAACTGCCAAAACATTTTTGGGAGATATTTATGCAAGTGAGATTCGAACAGCTTGACACAATAGTCAGATATGGGAGATTCCATTCTATACCCTACAATGGACATTTCTGCATTTGCGGAGCAGCAGAGATAGAAGACCTGGATCACATCCTATTTGATTGTTGCCTGTATAAGAGGGTGAGAGACAGGTATCTTGGTCTATATACCAAACAAATGACCCATTGAGTTCCCCATATCAAAACAACTTACCTTGTGTACAGCCAGAATCTGAAAATAACATTTAACACAGCACAGTACTTAGGCAAAATGGTTCGGTTGAGATCGGCATATGTGGGACTGATTGGGGTAGATTGTAATGGTGACACCAAAACATAATTTTATCATACACACACAGAGAGACAGACAATTATTGTATTTTATTCCAATTTCATTTTAAATTATATTTAATTTAATTCCATTTTAAATTGCTTTTATCAGATTTTAATAATAATTTGTGTCTGGAACTCTGCACTTTGATATGGCCCAAGGGCTAATCAGTAAAATAAACTAACTGACTTAACTATACACTTTAAAGCAGAGAGAATTGGCATAAACAAAAGCAAACCAGAACAAAGCAGTGTTTAGAATTATAACCACAATATCCATAGAAGTCTGATTCTTGGTAGCATTTGCAGGTGATTCAGAATTAAGTAGTCATCTCATCAAAATTTCAAAGCAAGACCACCCACCCATACATTTGTTCCCACATTGAAACATCCCCAGATATCTGATCAAATGTTAAAAAATGCAGTACACTGTTCCAGCCACACGATTTAGACAATTTGGAATGTATATTTTTACTGTCATAAGTCAAGGATTACCTGTAGAGCACTTTTTTTCCTAAATACTGAATTGCTTTCCATAACCCTGCAACCTAATTTTCCCATAACTTCTTTTTAAACATGATCTTGTGATTTATTTCACTATTTCAAATCATTTATGTGTCCTACTCATGGAACGCCAATCAATGCCAAAACAGTATAGGTTTTGGAAGAAGCTGTTTTCACTGCAAATATCACTCACCTTGAAAAGACTGTAAACATCAGCCTGACTTTGAAACCAGGGAGCTATCAAATGCTTTTTTTGCCTTTCACTATTTGAAGGAAGGCAAGGATAGGGCTCAAAATCTTCCAAATAAAAGTGAAATCCTCTTGCATTCATGGCTTCAAGGTAAGGGTAAGGAGACCTATACACCTGAAAGCAGAGAAAGAAAGAAAGCATAGAAAGAAACACATATCCAGGTTCCCCTGGGTCAGAATAATTGAAAAACCACATAATTTTCAGATCCGAGCTTTGCCGGAAGAGTTAGTCCAAGGCATAACTCCGAAAAAGTGGTCGAACTCAGTTCAGGCATAATAGTTCCTTCTTGACACAGAGCTCGGGCTTGGAAAAGAAACACATATCCAGGTTCCCCTGGGTCAGAGTCATTGAAAAATCACATAATTTTCAGATCCGAGCTTTGCCTGAGGAGTTAGTCCAAGGCATGACTCCGAAAAAGTGGTCGAATTCAGTTCAGGCATAATAATTCCTTCTTGACACAGATCTCGGATTTGGAAAAGAAACACATATCCAGGTTCCCCTGGGTCAGAAACACTGGAAAAGTACATTATTTTCAGATCCGAGCTTTGTCTGAGGAGTTAGTCCAAGCCATAACTCCGAAATAGTAGTCGAACTCAGTTCAGGCATAATAGTTCCTTCTTGACACAGAGCTTGGATTTGGAAAAGAAACACATATCCAGGTTCCCCTGGGTCACCAATCCACTTTGATCACTACTTGAGGAGTGATGCTTCTTCTCTCACAAAAGTGTTCTATAAGAATAGCTAAGAATGTGTGGGAAGAATTCTGACTTTGCAGATGCCTAAATGAAAGGTTCCTTTGGACTAATGTATAAAGTCCAGGAATGTTTGCATTCCTCCAGAAACTGCAGTGCAGTTGAAACAAATATGTATCTAAAGACTTTTTGAAAATAAAGTGCCTTAAAAAGGACTTCTAAAAAACTGATATAAAGTGAATAGAACAGGAATAGGAATAGGAATAGAATAGAATAGAACTGGAAGGGACCTTGGAGGTCTTCTAGTCCAGCCCCCTGCTCAAGCAGGAGATCCTATACCATGTCAGATAAGTCATTATCCAGTCTCTTCTTAAAAACCTCCAGTTTATTTCCACATTGGAACATCCCTAGATATCTGATCAAATATTAAAAAATGCAGTACACTTTTCCAGCCACGCAATTTAGCCAATTTGGAATGTATGTTTTTATTTTAGAAATTAAGATCCTAATCTTTACAGCTATAAAGACATTAAGAATACATTAAAAATATTTGCAAAGACGTTTTGATAAGTGCAATTGTAGCATCACTTTCCTTGATCAGGAGAGCTGTCTCTAGTTACTTTTTTTAACTCATGTCAGAGACACTGAGATGCTTCTAGATTGAAAGCTTCTAATTAATATTAAAATTGGATAATTATCTCAAGCTGCTTATAATTTCATTTACTTTAGTTTGCACACACAACCTGCTTTCTTACTGCTCATGCATTCATGAGGAAAGGAACAGATGAAGAATTTATTGACTATTCCTTACTGATTCTGGTGTCAGAGTTTGGTTCGTCTGCAAGAGAACACTCTTGTCCACAGCATGGACAGAGCACAAAGCACCAGGGGCAGCTTCTATGTGCAGATTGACCTTTGCCCCTGGAAGCTCTTCCTGCTTAGAGAAGTCCAGTGTCACCTATGGATGGGGATACAAGAGATAAATAATACAAGGACACCTCCAAGAATGACGGATAATTTAGGAAAAAGAGAATTAGTGTTATTTTTTCTTTGGGACCATATAAAATGTCCAAAATATGATAACTTGAGCAATTTAGTATTAAGTGAGGACTCTGGATTGATTCATCCTAAATTAATTTGTTTTCTTGGCTATCCATAATAATATCTATGCAATAATATCTATGCAACACAAGAACAAAACATTAAAAAATACAATCAATTCAAGCAGAGACAAGAATGAATCTGAAAGGTGGCCATATATATGAATAGCAATGCCCATATCATAACTATTTCAGTTTATCTATTTCCAGATGCTGATTTGCCAAGAATATGGTTGGTTTCTCTCCCCCATGTACCATTTCTTGCTGTCTCAAGAGATCTGCACACTAACCTTATGCTTGAAGCACTTGTTTATTGTGAATACAGCAGTGTCAGCTGCCACCTCACCATCAGCAAAGACCGCAAAGAACAGAAGACTGGCTCTGGGTGCCAGGTCAGAGCTTGGGGTTAGAATGAGGGAGAAGGTGCCTTTGAGAGCTGGGTCAAGGGGAAGAAAGGTTGAGAGAAACAGGATTTAAGTTCATATAATAGGTAAATAATTTCTGCCAAATAGAAATAAAGCTGATATAGTATAGCAAGGATAGGGAACTTCCTGCCCAAGACTACTACTTTCATGTCTAAAAACTAGGGTGGAACTATTCTTCCTTTCTTACACCACAATGAAATAACCAATTTCTTCTGCCTGTACTCTTCTTCTTCATGGTTGGTTTGTTCTAGGTTCCTCCTGTCCCCTACTATATATATACAGAAGAATGAAGTGAAGAAGTCTAGACTCTTCCAAATGGCCAAATTAAAGTACTACTCCCAAATTCTTGAAGTGGCAAAAATATATAATGGCATAAAATGTGCCTGCCTATTTTGTCTTTGCCATGTGTTCTCTTCCCTTACTGAGAGTGAATAAACAGGTATGATAGGATGGATTTCCACATCCTCTTCTCCCTTCCCACTAAGTATCACCTGCTAATGGGAAAAAAACAAGTACTCACCCTACTTAGTGGGAGGGCAGGGTTGAGTAAATGGAGACTGATGCTTTGAATGCTGAGTTTAGCTGAGTCCAGCTATCTGATTACTAAATGGCAAATGCTAGGAGGGTGCATAAAATGGAAGGGAAGTCTCTTAATGCTCCTCACCACCCATTTTCCACACCTGTTACCTGTCATGGCTATTTCTGAACATGAGACTAGTGCTTTTCTGAAAGAACAGAATGTGGGAGTCTTGTGTAATTATGTCACTCCATATTTCTCCATAGGTTTACTGTCACTTACTCTCTTCCAGGTCAATTGGAACATGTTGCTGACCACTGGAGACAATATTTCCTTCTGATACAACCTGCAGGGAAAAGGTGGCCCAAGTTCATGGATCACAATTCTATAAATTTCTATTAATACCACAGGAGCTTATTTAGCACATAAAGAAAATTATTCATTACAACTGGCTGTGTCCTAAGCAAGTTTTTAATGTGAACCAGGACAAAATATTAAACTTATCTGACATCTTTGCTACTTTGTCAGAATGATGCTGCCAGCTCTACCTTTTGTACATGCATACAGTGTTATAATGTATGTACAAAAGGTATGGGGCTTACAGAAACACTATAATCCTGTGTTCATTGTTCTGCCTCTTCCTTGTCCTCCCCCAGTAGATGCTGCTGACAGGCTTGTTACAGAATTCTGCATGTAGTTCTACAGCTTAAGAGGGATGTAAACCCTTTGGGAATTTGGACTGGAAGATTATAAATAAAGCAATAGTTCTTCTGATAAACTTGTAGTCCACAGGAGTCAAAAGGATTATTTGCCTTTAGTTGACTATTTATACTTTTTACTATCACATCCTGTTGCCCTTTTCACAAATGTTTATGCTCACCAAATAACAGAAATCTATGTAGTCAGCCGTGGGGCTCAGCTCTTTACGGTCAATGATGTAATCCACCAATATTTCCTGATCTTTTCCACAGGACAGCTCTTCCTCCATATGTTGAATCTCAAGGAAACTATTACTCTCTGAGTAGAAGGGCTTCAGCCAAACAAAAGCATCATTATATAACATGTTGACATCACCATGAGTTACATTTGAGAGGGAATACCTACCCTGTAAAAAAAAGCGTAGAATAGGTCAGCAACAGCTAAAATGTCAAAACTAATCTATAGCTTTGTGTAGAACTTCCTAGCGTAAATATGTATCCTGGATCCAAACTAGAGATTTTCTGTATGTAATATAAGAATTTCTTTATTTTTCCATCATGTATAGCTCTTCATCCTCCCCCGGTTCTCCTGGAATCTAAGAGTGGTTCCAGAGGCTGTAGTTTTGTGTGTGTTTGTGTGTTTGTACGTGTATATGTATATGTGTGTAAAAAGGGAGAAAAGAAAGAAAGAGCTAAGGAGAGAATTACTGCTTACCCGTAGAGCAACTGAAGTGTTTTTCCATGTTGTTGTGTCCAAGGTGAAATGAACTTCCCCATTCTCATCAGTGATGTATGAAATATGAGTTTCCACATCATCAATATCAAGAGTAAGGTACACAGTCTGGTTCTTTAAGGGTATGTCATTGACAGTACATTTCATCTACAGGAATGCAATGCCCTATTATTGTTGTAATGATAGTTAAGACATTGTATGGAATTCATGGAGCATTGTTCTAGGATGTTTACAGGTTGTAAAGAATACTAAATTATTTAAAATGTCATATTCAGGTTATAAATCAGATTTAAAACAGTTTTTAATAGCTTACAATAAATTTCTAGCTAAAAGAATATTTTTACTACTTAGAATCCATACCATTAAACCAACCTGCACCTTAGGTAGGAAATAACATGCCCAAAGCACCAATCCCTTTCATTTGGAAAAAAAGTAGTTTAATAAATTCTGCTTAAATAAATTATTAAAAAAAATATAAAACAAATACCAATAAAACAGAAATTCATTGTGACCCAATCCTGAATATACCTAAAAGTTAGCCCTGAAGTATTATTGGAAACACCTTTTCTTCCCTAGTCTAGCAATTGAAATTGCAGCCTGTAAGTGGGGGGAGTGCTGAACATACTGTTTTTCTGTTGCACACGGAACAAGTTTACAAGGAGCATCACCCAAAGAACTAACCTTTCCAGTATATGGAATTCCATGTTTAAAGAATGTGTCATGGTTTAAGAATTTTATTTGAACTGCTCTGTTGACCACTGAGATAAGGCTGTTTCCTGAGATGTTCACTCCTGCAGAGAAAGAATACATTCTGGCTCAATTACAGCTCTGGAAAAGAGCATTAAGAAAAGAAAAACCAAGCAGTTGTCTAAGTGCACCTTCGACATTTAATTTCCCATTGATCTTGTGTCACTGGTTATTTATTTCCCCAGTTTCAGTCAAAGTATTTCTTGCAGCTGAATTTACATGCTCACTCTCCTTCAACCAGCAACAAAATAAGTTGGAGGAAAGTTTCTGCCTCTCTTTCTTTCTCCAATGGGCAGCTGGCCCTGATTCAGCATTGGATTAGTCATCTAGGCAAGGCATGCCAAGTACCCTGATTGGAGGATTGTTCCAGTTCTGCTATCTTCATGATTGGTTGATGGGAAATGAGGCACTAATTATAGTGGTATTGTAAGGAGTGGTAAGCTTAGTTACCTTACCTCTTTTTGTGTGGGAATCTACTGTATAGTGTTATCTGTTATGTGAAAGTTGGCTTGTGCGGAATAGAAAATCAAAGATATGCCTTTTCTTCAAAATGCCACATGCGGCTCATATTAACCCTGTTTGTAATGTTGCTTTGGATAAATTGGAAAAAGACTCCCCACTTTTTTTGGTTTAGTTGAAAACAGGACTATGGAGTCACATTCAACTACAACGTGATTCTACCACCACTTTTGCAGAGACAAGGAGGAAGCTCTGTGCAAGCTGAATGCCTTCTAATCAGTTGCAGACAGTGGAAGAGGCTGGCTAGGGCTCCTGAGACATTTGTTAAGTGGGCTTTGCCCCATTTTATAACATTTCTTGCCACAGTTAAGTGAATCACTGCGATCATCATAAATATGAACCAGTTGCCAAGCACTTGAATTTTGATCATGTGTCTGTGGGGATGCTGCAATGGCCATAAGTTTAAATTTGGAATTTGGAAAATGTGCAAAGCAGCCCAGTCACATGCATGCTTAGGGTCTCCCTCTGGTCCTGAGCCTGTAACTGCCTGCCAGCTCCACATTTCTAAAAAAGCAGCCTGACTGATGAGTTGCAGAGATGGAAGAAGGTTTGGGGGTACAACCTCCAGTTTGGTTCAATCTCTACTCTATGTATAGGAACAGGCAGTTGGACTGTTTTTAACTAGAGTATAGCACTCCATTCAGAAGAGTGTTGCAAAGGAATGACAGGTAGGATCAATGAGTGAACTTAGCCAGTAGATTGTGGAAATATTCCATAGAGCAGGCAAAATTGTAAATCTCATTTGGAGTAACAAAAGCAGTAAAAAGTATGAGGATTTTGGATCCCAAATTAATCTGGGTCAACCTTATATCCATTTACTTTTTTTTTTCTGTTGATCCCATATATTCTAAAAGACTATCACCCTGAGACTCCAATCAAGAAAAGCAGAAGAGTTTTGAGCTACAAAGTGCAAACCAATCTTTATGAGATGGTAACATTTGCCATAAGGCCTCCTTTGTTCCTCTTCTGGGAACACAGGATTCAGCCATAAAAAGTCTGTTTCCCCAATAAACGTTTCCCAGATTGCAACATAAACTAAGCAGCAGCGATGGCTTAGGCATGCTATTTGTTGAGCAGAAGAAAGCATCGCACCTGAAAGGCAGGGATCCAGTCACTGTGTGATTACAGCAATTAGAGCAATTAGGATAGAACAACTCCTTTTAGAACTATTTGCTCAGAAACATACTTTTTTTGCAAAATGAGAAGAAAGATTATACATTTGCTTTATACCTCTGCTCCCAGAGGGGTTGTTTAAATGAAAGCTGGAGATTCTAATTTGTTGGTGAAGAAAAGCAGAAAGGGAAACACCTTTTTTAGAATGTTTAGTAAAATAGGGAGACAGAGGGGGCACCAGAACTGGATGACTTTTCCTAGGTGCCAAAATGTAGACAGCAAGCCCTGGTGGAGGCAAATGTATCTCCTGGCAGGTGCCTAAAATTATGACAGTTTCTTTGTATAAATTATGGGCTTGTGGTGAATACGTTTAAGTTCTACATGTTATTTGGAAGACTATAACATGGCTTAAAGAAACAGAACCCAATGGTGGAAAATACTTTTTTAAAATACCCTTTTTCTTTAGAATAATACTGTAGAATAGAAGACAAAATCAAATGAGAATATTGAGTTAAATTTACATGTCCAGATATAACATTGATTTTTCCATTTTCTTGTACCTGTTCCTTCCTCTTCCACTTCTGCAGAAAGCGCAATAGTACTCATGTATTCTTTTTGAGATAGTTTAATATCTGTTGTTTTAATAATAAAGGAAGCATATCCAGCTTTATCTGTCTGGGGATAAAAAGAAGAAAATTTATACCTATTAACAAGAATTATTTGGCTATTGCATCAAAACAAGAGAGCTTTGTGTCACATGGTATCATTGTGATGTGTTGTGGATGGTGTTATTGAATGAATGGAATAGCTTTTGAAGTTATTTGATCTGTACTTTGATTCAGTGATTTTGGGACTTCTTTCTCTGTTTGGAAAATTATATTTGTTTTTTCAGTGTTCAGTGCCTTCCCTTTTCTCATTTATTTATTATATAGGTCAAAATGGACATATGTCAAACACAGGATGAAATCCAGGGAGATAATACACATATAAAATGGGTTCCATAAGCTGGATGGCACTCAAGGACCATAGAAAGGACTTCTAGGAGCAGAATTTTGAAGATGGATTTGGTCTATTATTTTAAGGATAACCCCATGCCATATTACACTATTTTTAAAACTCTTAAGCAGCTCTTGTAAGCAATGTTTCACAGCATGCTTAAATTTAAACAGCACAGGTTTGTTAAAAACAGATCATGCCAAACCAATCTTATTTCATTCTTTGATAAAGTCACTACTAGAAACATCTAGAAATGAGTAAAGTAATAACTAGCAGTCAGCATGGGTCTGTTAAAAACAGATCATGCCAAACCAATCTTATTTCATTCTTCAACATAGTGACTAAATTAGTAGACTAGAGAAATACTGTGGACATAATATACTTAGACTTCAGCAAGGCATTCGACAAAGTAGACCACAACCTACTTCTTGGTAAGTTAGAAAAAAGTGGGATAGATAGTATCAGCATCAGATGGATTTGTAACTGGCTGACAAACCATACTCAATGAGTAGTCCTTAATGGTATTATATCCACATGGAGAAAAGTAAGCAGTGGGGTACCACAAGACTCCGTCTTAGGCCCAGTACTCTTCAATATCTTCATACATGACTTAGATGAGGGAATAGAAGAGGAACTCATCAAATTTGCAGATGATACTAAACTGGCAGGAATAGCCAGCATCCCAGAAGACAAACTCAGGATTCAAAAAGATCTTGACAAACTTGAACAATGAGCCCTATCCAACAAAATGGATTTTAATGTGGGGAGAAGCAAAGTTTTATATTTAGGCAGGAAAAATCAAAGGTATAAGTACAGATTAGGTGAGTCCTGGCTTTAAAACAGTAACTGTGAGAGGGACATTGGAATCCTAGTAGATGATCATTTGAATATGAGCCAGCAGTGTGCAGCAGCAGCCAAAAAAGCTAATACAAATCTGGGTTGTATAAAACAGAGGCATAACATCAAGATCATGTGAAGTATTAGTGCAGTTTTCCAAAACCCTAGCAAGACCACACCTGGAATACTAAAACCAATTTTGGTCACAACACTACAAAAAAAGATGTTGAGACTTTGGAAAAAGTTCAGAGAAGGGCAACTAAGATGATTAAAGGCCTGGAAACTAAACCATATGAAGAATAGCTGCAGGTTTTGGGTCTGGCTAGTCCAGAGAAAAGAAGAATTTGGGTGACATGATAGCAGTATTCCAGTATTTGAGGGGCTGCCACAAAGAAGAAGGGGTCAAATTATTCTCCAAAGCACTGGAGGGCAGGACAAGAAACATGGTTGAAAATTAATCAAAGAGAGAAGCAACCTGGAATTTAAGAGAAACGTCCTAACAGTGAGGACAATTAACCAGTGGAACAGCTTTCCTTCAGAAATTGTGAGTGCTTCATCCCTGGAGGTTTTTAAGAAGAGACTGGATAATGACTTATCTGACATGATATAGGATCTCCTGCTTGAGCAGGGGGCTGGACTAGAAGACCTCCAAGGTCCCTTCCAGTTCTATTCTATTCTATTC
>JANHFL010006939.1:23224-55472 GCA_032468155.1 Oxyrhabdium leporinum | reverse complement strand
AGTAGGGTCTTCAGCTCCCGGCGAAAGGTCTTCAAATCCGGGAGCCTCCGAAGTGCGGGGGGTAGTTCATTCCAGTTGCAGGAATATCGATGGGCATGCAGGATCAGCAAGTCGAATGGCTACATCTAAATTGTTTGTATAACCGATAGTAGATCAACTACCTGCATAGGGAGGTTTTCTCCTACTCTTTTTAATTGTATATTGTATTATTTGAATGTCAGTGAGAAACTGACCAAAATGTGACGTGTGTATGTTTGTAGATTATGTACTAAAGTTGGGTTTCAGATAAATCCTGTTGGATACAATATATAAATCCCAGAGAGGCATAAACACCATATTATTATGTTTAAAGAAATTAAACATAACAGCAAAAGTCTATACAGTTAGATGTTTATTATGCTTAGTATCACAAGCCTTTTGTTATTTCCAAACTTAGTGTACAACTTCCATTATTTCTGAACTGTGTATTATTCTAAGGGAATCAGGTTCATTATAAACTAACATTTAGTTGTAGCTTTTAAGATAGGATTGCATCTGATAGTGCAGTATGAATGAACAGCTTCAAGTAAAGGCTAGTGTTTACAAAAGTCTATATTTTATTTGTACCAGCCCCAAACCCAGCTTTTGTTTTTGCACATCAATTTCTGAGTGAGTTCTGGGAGGATTTTTTTTTCTGAGTAGATGTGCGTATGCATATCTACTTGTATTGTTAGACATGTTTATATCCATTGACATGAACAGCTCATTTAAATGCTTCTAAACAGAATTACAGTATTATGTTTTCTTCAGTTATTGCTTATTGAAAGAGTAATGCTATACTTGTTTATGAATGAACATTCCTTTTGTAAATGGGACCCCCTTTTTACCAAGTAATAGCAACCACAGTATATAGAAAACATGAAAGTTAAAACAGTACTTCCATTAAAAAGGAAAACATTAAATATTGAGTAACCAAGGGCCACTTACTTGCTTAGTGTAAAAGCGATCTTGGAGTTGTTAGCAGTTATAAAATGAATAAGAGTCTATTATCTGAAGCGCTTTGATTCATAAAAGTAACAGTAATGTTAGATTTTATTAATAAAAGTGTAAAATGGATCATTACCAAATCATGGGAAATAATAGTTCTGATCTTGATAATTTAGTCTTTTAAAGAAGCAACTGCAGTGAATGGGGTATGATAGTTTCCCTCTAATATCTAAAAACTTGTGATGCAGAAAAACCCCAATAAATTTCTGTGTTATCCCAGAGTACATAGTACATCTTAAATTATAGGGAAATAGGTCGCTGTAACAAATTGATATTGGGAAAACATCTTAAGGAAAGCATAGCCTGATGGGGAAACAATTTTCCTGGTATACCTGCAGGCTATATTGAACACACACACACACACACACACACACTAATGAAGATTTGAAAAACAAAACAAAACAAGAAAACATAGGCGACAGACAGAGGAGCGGATTCCAAAAGCAGTACAGATAGATAGTATGGAAGAGTAGATAAAGTTCTATACTTTGGAATGAACTGAGGGTAGTGAAGGATGCATTCATTAATTGATTTCAATATGATACTGAATGAGTATTCATCATTGAATACTATAATTATCATGGTAAGGAATCAAGTCAGATACCACAAAATCCAGTGCAAAATATTGACTTATCTAGATATGTCAATGCCATGATTCTGGGCATGTACACAAGTCAGTCTGACTTTTGTGCCTAATGCATATAGTCCTTTAGCTGTTCCCCTTTTTATTAATTTTTTTATATCCCTATCCTTCTTTCCTATTCGTTCTTTCATTCTTTTTCTCTCCTCATGAAAGGAGAAATGGCAGGAATAATTTGATATTGGCAATCATGCCAATGATGTTTGGCAGCTTTCAGAAACCTTTTCTTTCTTTTTTTAAAAAAAGAAGCACATTGTTAACACTACTGAGCTATTTGAATGCTGTTGGGTTGATAATACTTGGTGATAATGCTACAGTTCTGTCCTCTTCTAAGATTTACTCAGTTTTCATCCCTTTTTCTAATGTCGTATTTTTCTAGTTGCTGTCTTTCTGATATAAATTCTTCTATATTTTGAATATATATATCCAGGAAGAATATATCAGGAAGCACTAAAATGATGCCAAATTCTACTTTTTTGATGCCTCTTCTTTAAGTGATAACAAAAATATCCTCCCTGCACACACATTTATGTAAAAAATGCTGGACTCAATTATAAGAACCACTCACTGTGAGTATTTAATAAATACTTCTTGATAGAGGTCTCTGTGTAATAGGTTTGGTCCTGTTGTAGGCTCTTTCCAAAGTCTTTAGAATTTAACAGGAGGAAATTAAAGAAACAGATTCAAGGTGATAGTGTCATTATCTGTGTTCGTTAGCAAGACTTTTTGCAAAATGTTAGCAAAAATATTTTTAATATTTTTAATGAACAAGTTATAGAACAGTTTTTTTAAAATGCAACAGTTACTGTGACGGATGAATGTATAATTGTCTTAAATTTAATACATCATACAAAGTTCAGTCATTCTTCTTTAATGAGTAACTCCTTTAAAGAAAGTTATTTTGTTTTGTATTTATAGATGAATAACTGTATATTTAAAGAAAATTGTCATTTAATAATTCCTGGGAAAATTTCTCAACCAACTTCCAATTTTATATTCAGGAAAACTTGACTAGCGATTGTAGTAAGAAGACTGAATGTAGATGAGAAAGACTGTTTATTCAAACTCCAAGAAGTTGTGAGAATTTCATTGAATATCATCACAACATGGGGCCTTGAGCGGCAGCTTTGCTGCAGCAGAAAATGTAAAGCATGCCATGCTGAGGCATCACTATAGCAAGTGGAGGTGGTAATTTGAAGAATTATAGGTAATAAACTTGGAAACCTCCGCTGTTTCTAACAGTTGGCAGTGAAGTACCATGCCTGCTGATAACATTTCTTTACTGCATCCCAGTGTTTGTTTCTTTGCTTTAAAGAGAAGCAAACAATTCTCACTGTGTTGAGCTTAATGGAAGAAATACGTCTTCGGCTGGATTATCAAAGGAAGAAAAGCTATTCTATTCTATTCTATTCTATTCTATTCTATTCTATTCTATTCTATTCTATTCTATGTGAATTCATTTGCATAACAATAGACGTTGATCTCAGACTGATATCAGGTCTTAAAGTTGATTAAGCATATGTTCTAAGGTCAGAGTTGTTCAGCTATTATTACTAAACTCTAATAAAAACATTTGGGCCAGACTTCTTTTCTTATTCAAAACTAAATACTCTATTTTTACTGAACACAAAGTACAGATCGAATATCAATGAACACGTTGACTTTTTGATTGCTTCTATCCATAGGAATGGGCGTTTTCTACATTTCAAAATGCCACTTCAGGAATTCAAATATTTTTTTTTTATTAACTGTGCCTACATCTAACAATGAAAAAGAGGCAACATAGATAACTTATGGCACAGCTACATAAAATTATAATGAAAAAAATGTAAATAAGCATGCATCAAAACTTGTGCCAGGACCTGCTGAAGTTGCAGTTTGCAAGTTCTTTTCCTCTGGATTTAACAAGGAAATATTTAGAAAGATCTTTGATAATCATTGGATGTTCATAATCTGCCTTATAACTTTTAAAATGAAGATACTGGGGAAAAAATAATAAAAAACAATTCTGCAAACATGTAGAAACAAAGTTATAACTAGTAGCCAGCACGGGTTTGTTAAAAATAGATCATGCTAAAACAATCTTATTTCATTCTTTGACAGAGTGACTAAATTAGTAGGCCAGCGAAATGCTGTGAACTTAGTATACTTAGACATCAGCAAGGCATTTGACAAAATAGACCAAAAGCTACTTCTTGATAAAAGTAGGAAAATGTGGGATAGACAGCATTACCACCAGATGAATTTGTAATTGGCTAACAAACCATACTCAATGAGTAGTCCTTAATGATACTACATCTACATGGAAAGAAGGGAGCAGAGGGGTACCACACTGTTCCATCTTGAGTCCAATACTCTTCAATATTTTTTATAAATGACTTAGATGAGGGAACTTATCAAATTTCAGGTGACACTAACTTGGCAGGAATAGCCAATACCCCAGAAAACAGGCTCAGGTTCCAAAAATATCTTAACAGACTTGAACTATGGGCCCTATCCAACAACATGAAATTTAATGTGGAGAAAACTAAGGTTTTATATCTAGGCAGGAAAAATCAAAGGTACAAGTACAGATTAGGCAAAATCTGGCTCAAAAACAGTAACTGTGAGGGGGGCCTTGTAGTCCTAGTGGATGATCACTTAAACATGAGCCAGCAGTGTGTGGCAGCAGTCAAAAAAGCTAATGCAATTCTTGGTTGTATAAATGCAGGCATAGAATCAAAATCATGTGAAGTATTAGTGCCGCGTTATAAAGCCTTCGTAAGACCACACCTGGAAAACTGCATCCAGTTTTGATGACCACAGAACAAAAAAGATGTTGAGACTTTGGAAAAAGTGCAAAGAAGAGCAACTAAAATGATTCAGGACCTGGAGAGAAAAGTGTCTGATGAACATTTGCAGGAATTGGGAATGGCCAGTCTAGAGAAAAGAAGGATAAGGTGACATGATAGCAGTATTCCAGTATTTGACGGGTTGCCACAAAGAAGAGTGGGTCAACTTATTTTCCAAAGTACCAGAAGACAAGACAAGAACCAATGGATGGAAACTAATCAAGAAGAGAAGCAACCTAGAATTAAACATGCTAAGTTCCTTAGCATGACAACAATTAACCAGTGGAAGAGCTTGCCTTCAGAAGTTGTAGGTGCTTTATCACTAGAGGTTTTTAAGAAAAGATTGGATATCCTCTTGTCTGAAATGGTATAGGGTCTCCTGCTTGAACAGGGTGTTGCTGTAGAAGACCTTCAATGTCCCTTCCACCTCTGTTCTGACTGAAAAACTGTTTTTAGATATAATCATGTCTAGCAACAGTCTCACATTGAATAGATAATATTATTAATTTATTCAAGTAGTGAAATTCATGTCATTATATCAATAACAATTTGATTTTAAATTAACCTTAACATGCAAGGCTTGGAGAAAACAATAGGAACCAGTCAGAAATAGACCAGAATCACATTATTTTTTTTACTGAAATGTGTTTCAGCAGTTTGGTTTTAGAATTCTTCATTATTTTTTCATTCTTCCCATTGGACTTTCCCTTTTATGCTTGTAAACAGATAGAACATTATTAAATAAATGTAGAGTGGGGCTGAGACAATGTGTTTTGCAGGACACAAATATTGCAGGAACAGAAATGTTTGTAAAGAAAATAGCTGTAATTTTTTGTTGTTTTTGCAGCAAAGGAAAGAATAACAATAAAAATAAAAACAATTCTAAATGAACTCCATCTTATCAAGATTACAAATTAATTTCAAAGATATTTTCTTGGTTACATTGTGAGATGTTGTAATTGTTCTTGGCTACTATTTATGTTATTTTATGCTATTTATGTTTTAATTATTAGTTGTATTTTACTCTTTATTTCATTTTGTTAGTTGACCACAGTCATGTCTATGAGCTAAGCAGCCCTATAAATGTATTAAATCAATCAATCAATAAATCAATCAAAGCTGAAATAAAGCATGTTAAAGAGAAAAAAGTGTCAGAAGAAAATATTAGGCCACCAACTGAAAAAGTGTGGTTTGTTTATTGTAGCAAGAAATTCCAAAACTACAAAAACAAAAACAAAATACAAGGAAAAATTCACGTTTAGCTAAAATATGTGGTAGATCAAACCATTTTCTTAAAGAAACTAAAGAAATTGACGTGTATGAAAAAAATTAATGACTATGCTTCCTAAATTTTACAATGAAGATCTATCCTGCTTTTTAAAGAATCAAGTCCCAAATTGCACTCTTGCAAATTTAATAATGACAATTGCACTTTTTAGAATATTAATTCTACTATGGATGCAGTAAGCTACTTTTATATGTAATTTTAATAAATACTATTTTTTTTTTAAAAAGGAAGATAAAACTAATACAAAGTAAGAAATCCAAACAGAAAGCTAGCAGTGAAGAAAGGGGGAAAAATAGATAAAATGTAGATAAGAAAGAAAGAAAAGAGATACAAAGTACTAGCTCTCGAACGTCACGTTTTTCTTTTTTATGCAAAAGTCCATAAGGGTTTTCCAGTCCACAATAAACATATTGTAATTTATCTTATAAAAGAAGTCAAGTTAGCCACATCAGCAAATTCAAGGGTCTCAGAGTATAGCACCAGATGCGTGAATGTCGTTGGGATAGGTCTGGGGAAGCTTCAGCTTCCTGGGACAGCAAGAAGCCCCCTTGTGTCCTGCTGCTAGGTTGGGCTGGAGCTCACCTTCGTGCTACACTGCAGCTCAGGGGTCTATTGCAGCTCGAGTTGTGGCACACCAAAAGGCCCCTTTGTGCCACACTGATGGGCTGAGTTCAACTGGGCTGACAATGCTTTATGCTGCACTACAGCTCAGAGGCTTCTTGCAACCCGAGAGCTGCAAAAAGCCCCTTTGTACTTCCCAAGGTTTGTGCCATATGCACAAACACACATACCTCACCCTGTTCCCCTGCCCCCCTTGAGCAATGCAGAACTCTGCCATCTTGGACTTGGACTACACCTGGGCTCTCCCTACCCACCCTCTGGCATCCCCATTGCTCCTTACCCAGGACTTCCTTTGCTTTTCACTTAGTAACCTGGAAATCTGGAGTTTTGGTAGCAACTGGGATGTCAGGATTCCTATCACTAAGTAATGCGGTGATGTACCATCGAGCTTTATAAAAACATCACTTAGTAATGGAATTTCTTGTCCCAATTGTGATCATAAGTCAAAGACTATCTGTATGATTGTAGTGAATCAACTTTAAAAAGCTTCCAATAGTCTTACTTGGAAATATCACAGGTCTATAAACAGTTAACAAGCTAGGCTGTCCTGATTTATTCTATATAGATCAGATATTGTAACTATTCTTTTATCTAATGTTGACTTTCTGAAGCTGTGCTACAAATTCATTTGACTCCAAGTCTCATCATCTACCGTTCTCACATACAGTGATCTTGCTGGTAGGAAATGACAATTGTAACCTACAAAGTTTCAATGAAATATAATGCTCTTGTGTTGTAAATTGTTAACAGATGGCAGTACTGATGTGCTAGAAGCTCTGACATGTTCTGTAGCATCTGTTCTTTCTTTTCAGCTGATATGAAGCTGCTGTGAAAAAGATTGTGTTGCTATTGTTCATGAAATAGACATCTGCAATGAGTACTTGTAAGTACTCTTTAAGCAATACATTTTGATTGCATTTTTTTTTTTACTGCTGGAGTCCCTTCAATTGAAATTAACTGCCAAATACAATTTGTTAATGATGATTGCATAGATATAAGGATTGTACATTACTGGGCCAAAAATATGTAAAAATGAAGGGGGAGAGCTAATTTGTGTGATCAAGAATAAAGTGGACACCCTGTAACAGCAACTGAGTTTCACATAAGTAAGATGATGAACTTATTAAGTATGATCAGGGAATCACTCAAAAAGAAATTGCAGTCAAGAATGATATTTCACATTCATGTTCTTCAGTACTTAGAACAGTTCATCAAATATTGATGGCAGAGATGAAAAGTTCAATTTTGCCAGAAGTTAACGTGCTAAAAAAAATAAAGATAAGGAACATCATTTTATTGCAGTCTCCAATAAAACATGGAGTGATCATTATGACCCAGTCTACAAAGCTTCACCTGTGGAATGGAGGCAAGAGATAAGAGGGAGAAAATTGGGCTATGGCAGAAAAACTCATGGGGGGGGGGTGTTGGGGCGTGTGTGCAGATAGCGCTGCTAAGTATTTTCTTGAATCTGGCATTACTATAAACTCGGATTGTTACATTGCAATGCTCAAAACTTCAGAGTAATGATTGAGCAATGTTCAGAAACCCAAGAAGGAAACCTTATTGCAACGTGATATTATTAGGTCTCAGACCATTCAACCCAGCGAAGAAACATCCTTCTCAGCTGCCATGATGATGTTGTTGATGATGTTACCCAGGACTGTCAAACTTGTGGCTCGTGAGCCAGATGCTTCACATGCTGGCCACACCAATGCCCGGTTTAAGGGAAAAGGGAAGGTGAAAAATTGTGATATATCACATGATGCTACTATGACAATGCACGTTTGACACCCCTGATTACGTATTCAATCGTGTTTGACTCTTGGCGATTCTATTGGCCCAGTCTCTCCATATCTTCCAATCGTGCACTACTTCTTTCAGTTTTTCTATGCTCTGGCTAGTGTCAGCTTTGATGGTGTCTAGTCATCATATACTTTGGTGGCCTGGTTTCCTTTTACCACTAACTCTTCTGTCACACAGTCCATTTTCACCTTTTTCCAAATTGAAGGAATCTAATGCAAATGAAGAGACAGACTGTTAAGGTGGCTATGAGATGTTCAGTGAAAGGAGGACATGTCCTTCACAGGTAAAGCACTGGCAGACCTAGCCTTAAAATTAAATATCATCCAGTATAACCAGTATCTTGAGTATCTTTTTTGTATCCAAAAAAATATCTCTTCTGAGAAATTTTTCTCTGCAGCACAGTGCTTTCCTAATAAGTGCAAGTTAACAAGCTCCTCTGTGTGATTTTAATTACTTCATTATTGTAGTACCTTCCAGTGCATTGTGCTGCTGCCTGAAATTGACAAGACCTTAATCAGTTACATGCTGAAGGCTTTCACCTCCTAACCAGCTCTAACATATTCCTGAGACTGAAAAAACAGTCTTTCCGGTGCTGGAAAAAGTAATTCTATATATGAAGGTATATGCATTTTTTCCCAAGCTTTTCATTTTAATTTTGGTGGCAGATGTGAATAAAGTGAAACAGTTACTGTGCTCTTTGCCCGTTTACATATCTGATAACCCTAGCTGTAAGGGTCTGATGCAGGGGTGTCAAACGTGCGTCATCACGGCGTCGTTATGTGACATATCACAACTTTTTCCCCCTTTGCTAAACTGGGTGTGTCACCATGTGAAATATTGATGTATTCACCCTTATATCATACAGACAATCTGAAGAGAAGCAACAGCTTATCACCAAAAAGACAAATATAAGAGGAAAACAATCACATTAGATACTGTACCTTCTGGAATGTAGGATATAAGCATCCAAAGCTCATAAGATCTGAGCCTCTCAGAACTGAACAAATATTTGTGTTCCAGAAAGTCAACTGGGTTTAACAGCGTGGGGGCATCTTTCACGGTGGAAACGGAAGGTGAAAAATAAAACAACATCAGATGCCGACATTCCATTCCTGCTGAGTTCTTCCATTTCCACTGTTGAGATATCAAGCAGGCCCAGTAAAGTGTTTGGAAATGTGTGTGTATGTTGTGCCAAGAACACCAGGGGAATGAATTGCAGACCCAACAAGTAAAAAGTAAGGTCCCTGAAAGAAAATGCACCAGCTGTAGATTTCAAATTACAACCCACAGTTACTCCCAATCCTATTTCTATCATTGCATGCTAATGATGCAGACAGCAAAACAGCAAATATGGAGAAGCAGATAATGAAATATGTTCAATGGGAGGTATTACAGGAGATTGAAGGCAAAAGGCTTACCGGAAGAAAAGGAATGAGAACATGTCAGCAGGAAAAGGAATCTTGCTTAATGGTGTATAGAAGAGCTTCCTGATAGGAGGAAATTGAGCTGTTTTGAAAGAGAAGAGAAATGCTGAAAGTTACAGAAAGAGGATCAGTCACGAGGAGAAGATGATATTCTCTCCATTTTGGCTTAAAATAATTAACTAAGAAAAATGCTACAATAATGAAAATTTTGCTATCCACAAATCTGAGAAGGAAACAGATTATACAAACACATGGCACGATCAGGTTTTGCCTTGTTTTTTTGTTTCAGAGAAGGTTCCATGAACCTAATTTTAAAAATTCTTATATGATCCCAAATAGCCAATGGCTTTCAAACTGAAATATGAAGCAACCTTGGCTTAATTTGAAATGTATGGCACTGAAACATAGGGTCATGAATGGATGCAGATATGAGGCTAAGATGAGCAACAAAGTCAGTGGAAAAGGAGGACCATTTTTATGAACAGGGAATTGCTAGGGACAAGCTAATGGTTAAATAAATGTTGAACCTGTTCACATACTGTATGTGTATGTTATTTTCTTAGCATATATTATATCCCTGAATTTCTTTTGGGCATCTAAAAGAAAAGTAACAAAAATATGTAACAGAGAGACAAAATCACAGATAACAATACGAAGAGAGGTCACATATATGCATTTGCACATAAATCATTTATTTAAAACCATTCAAATAATAATGTTACTTTCCTGGCACATTTGCTGCATCCATCTTGAATAAAGATATGATTTTTTAAGGATTATAAGCTACTTATGCAAGATGATTCAAATGAAAAATATTACACTGCAATGTGAAAAAAAATAAGTTTATTACTTTAGTTCCTTGGTGGCCATATTCATAATGAAGGTCTTCGTTTATCATTTATTCATCTATGAAGAAATTCATTTATGATGACCATCACAATCAGAATTTATTGGCAGAGCAAAGCAACCAAGTTGTCACAATAGGCTTTGAACTGCAGCTTCCCTAAACCAAAGACAATATGTGCATGAACCATGATTATGGAAGCTTCTAAAATACCTTGCAAGTGGCTTTTCTCTGCATGAAAGATAAATAAGTGTACCATGCAGTGTCTGATACTTTGAAGATTAATAAGTCCTCTTTCTCAGCATTTCTAACAGAATAACTGAGTTGGAAGGATCTTGGAGGTCCAAACCACTCCTCGAGAGGGAGAGCCTCTACTATTCCAGACAAATGGATGTCCAATCTCTTCTTAAAAACCTCCAATGATGGAACACCCACAACTTCTGAAGGCAAACCTTTCCACTGATTAATCGTTCTGTCAAGAAATTTCTCATTAGTTCTATGGTGAATCTCTCTTTGATAAGTTGCCAGCTGTTATTTCTTGTCCTACCTTCTAGTACTTTGGAGAATAGATTGATGCCCCCCTCCTTTGTGACAGTCCCTTAAATATTGAAAAACTGCTATCATGTCACTCCACTCCTTCTCTTTGTTAGACTAGAAATTTCTTGGTTCATATTTGATAATATCAGATGAAGGTTCCATGTGGACTGAAAGACCAACTTAGGGATAAGTCATCATGAAGAATTTACCTAGAATGACATTTTTATTTCAGACAATACCTGTTTTAACTTATCCTCCATTTAAACAATGGCAGAAGAATATATCTAAATTTGAATGGCAAGGGGTAAAATGAGTTAAATATAAGGTACTACAAGATACAAAGGAAATAGGAGGGTTGGTTCTACAAATTTGCAATCACATTTTGGTGCCTGCTGTCTAGTTTGGATGGAAGAGTGGGTACAGCTAAGCAATTGAAGGCTATTGGAGTTAGAAGGTCATGATTTGAGATTTGGGTGGCATGATATTTGTGGTATTACAAAGTTAAGGTTAATATAGGTTTAAAAATCATTATGTTAAGCAGGCCTTTTTTAGAGTATGGAATAAATATAAATTTGGGTTGCACTTGAAAACTGCTTTGTGGCTTTCAATGCAAGAGGCATTTTATAAAAGGGAAATGATAAGTAAACATAAATTATTAACATACTATGATATACTAGAATTTTCTCAAGGAGATTGTGAAATAAAATCAAAAGAAAATTTGACAACAGAAGGATATACTTGTCAATGGATTTCTTATGTCAATTATCACAAAGGTTTAAAGTGGATAAAGGATTTTATAGTGTTGCACATACTTATATTTTGAACTGTAAAACAGTTTAAGACAGAAATATGTGGCACTGATGAACATGTTATTGCTAAAATGTGTAACTATGAGACAGAAGATATGATAAAACAGGCTAAGACATTTGGCTTTCAATGTTTTATAATGGACAATATACAAATGGACTAATGGAAAATATGTGGTTGAAAGCATTGAAATGTATGTTATGTTCTAAAGAGAATTTTTACAAAAATGGTGTATTATTGGTATGTATCAACAGAGAAATTGTCTAGAATGTAGACAACTCTTTGCTGGGAATATGAAAGGACTTTTTATCATCTTTGGTGGACCTCTAAAAAAACCTTTAAAAATGGATATAAATGTATGCATAAAATTAAGAAGATTTTAAAGACCAAAGTACAATTGAAACCAGAGGCTTTTCTTTTGGGACTAGTGAATAGGCCACTAGAAAAACATCTTGAAACTTTGTTTTTATTTATCACAACTGCAGCAAGATTATAACTTCAAAAGTGGAAAGATTTCACATTATTCACAAGGGAGTAATGGTTGGTGAAGATGATGGAACTTGCAGAGATGGATAAACTAGCTTCTTTGATCAGAGAAAAGACAATATCTACTGTACACTTATGGCTGAATGGAAACCCCTCATAGATGTTCTGCATGGAAAAAAAATATTTATGACTTATGGTTGTGATAATTAGAAAAAAGTAGATAATAGAAAAAATGAGCTTTTTATAACCATAGAGTAAGAGATAAGTTTGCAATCGGATTTGTATTTGCTGCAAATGAAATTAGAAGCTTATTTCTATTTCTTTTTCTTTTCTTTCTCCACATTTGTTCTCTCTTTCACTGTCTTTGCCTTTTTATTCTATATTGTTTTTTACTGTTCTTTTCAAAACTTTTAACAAAAATTGTGAAAAAAAGAGAGTTGAGTTACTTTAGAACCCTGGATCATCCAAGTAAAGTTAGGCAGCATTCACTGAAGTTTACTTTTGTGTAGCTGCAGAGATGTATTTGCCCAATTAAAACCTAGATTGACAAATTAACACTTTAGCTAATTTTCTCTGTTTTTTTGCATTTCTTTGGCACATTTCTAATGACCTCACAAATCATAATAATTAATTTCAGTCTCTTTGGCATTTTAATGAGCTTTTAATGATATGAATAACTAATCATGCTCACTTTATACCTATTTAATTATTTTAATGAACTGCAAAGGTAAATATTTCTTGCGTATTGAGCATGAGATGCTTCAGAGCTGCATCTCCTCTATTTCAATTCATTTGTAGCTAAAGTAGAATCTTAAAAAAAAAATATTCCGATGTTGGGTAACTTGGCAAAAACAAGCAGCACACTGAAATGTTTATTTCAGTTGACATTTTGGACATTACTCTTTAGGTGACTACGACAATGTTTAGAAGGGGAATGGAAAAAAAAGTCTAAAAGATCCAAGTTCAATCTCTGGCAGTGTTGATTAAAGTGATTAGGTATTGGCTGAAAATTAAGTTCTTTTTCTGACTTAGTTTCTTACCCAGTGAGCTACTCTCAGTCATTGCAGGCAGTATGTAACTATAAGGATAGATTTTGACTTGGAATAAAACAGGTTCCTGCATAGAAGGAATAAGCTACTGATAATTTTCAGGTATTTTAAATGATCACCAAACATTAGTATTTGCCATAGTGAAGAAACTACCTGCATCAGTCAAATAACGCAGCTGACACAGCAACTCAACAGAACACAAGAGTAACTCTCTGAGGGAAATGGACAGTTTGGAAATATGAAAAAATAAATAAGTAAATAAATAACTGCATTTGCTCTTAAGATGGCCAAACTGCAAAAACCTAAAATTCCAAACAGAGTATCAGTAGAAATAGTTTATCTATATAACATTTCAAACTCAATGAATATCCATACATCAAAAACTGTCTATGTATGAAACCAACAATTGCACAACCCATACAACCAGGAGCCATCTACCACATACAAGGCAAAGAATGAGCAAAACACATTGCAATAACCCCAAACTCCAAATATAGTATCAGCAAACAGACCAAAAATGCAAATGAATTCCTAGTGGGATGGTATTTGCAGCAGATGACTCAGCCATTCATAGAGACATTGAGATAAGTTCCATCTAGAAACCATTCAAGAAAGACAGCAGCTAAGGTCAGGAAAAAAAGTCAAGCAGATCTAAACACATCCTTCCTCATAACACACCTCTTAATTAATATCCAGATAAAATCAGTACCAGCTGAACAAGAACAAGGAACAAAAGAACAATACCCCAGTCAAAACTGGTAGAAGAAGCTACCTCATATAAACAGCCACCAATCGCTGGTCTCCCAAGCAGTGATAGCGTGGCCTAGCCTCATAATGAAATATCTACAGGAATACCAGAAAATTAATAGATTAATAGTTGTTTGCAATTTATAGGTAATTTATATTCAATTATATATTTATTTTGGAAAACCTACATCCCATCTGCCAAGATGGCTTATAGCACATTCAAAATATATGCAGTATGGGTAAAATACTAGTAGATAGCAATAGCACTTGGACTGATATACCACTTCACAGTGCTTTACAGCCTTCTCTAAATGGTTTACAGAGTCAGCCTAATGACCCCAACAATCTGGGTCCTCATTTTACTGACCTCGGAAGGATGAAAGGCTGAGTCAACCTTGAGCCTGGTGAGATTTGAACTTCCAGACTGCTGGCAGCCAGCAGCCAGCATAAGTAGCCTGCAGTACTGCATTCTAACCACTGCACCACCCTGGCTCTTACATATATATGTACTGTACATACATACAGTATATGACTCAGAGCATTAACAATAATTAAAAATGGAATAAAAACAAAATTTTAGAAGCTAAGAAAAAAAAGCCAGCTGTAATCCTTTATTACAGTTAGTCCATCAGAAAATAGTTTCAACAACATCATCAGGATCCCATGTTCAAAGAACAAAGGAAGCTAAGATCTTGCAAATGATTGGATTTGAGAGGTCAAGTCTGATGTTGTTCCAGAGAGTGGCTGTTACAACATAAAAGGGTTTTTCTCCTGGGTCTTGCTAGATGACACTCCCTAACAGATTGGGCCCAGAGCATGTCTCTATGCTGGATTTAATGATATGACTATATACCATTAGAAAAAGACCAATTTACAATAGTCTCGCCCCAAGCCAGAAAAGGCTTTAAAGATAACTACCACCACCTTGAATTATTCAGTGGGTGGGCTTACTGTCAACCAATGCAGCTCACAGAGCAGAGGTGATACATGTGCTGAACCAGAATCTCCCAGAACTGCCCACACCACCACATTTTGTACCTGTTGAAGCTTCCAAATACTTTTCAAGTACAGCTCTATGTACCGTAAATTTTGTTGCAGTAATCCAAGGTCACCAAAGCATGAGTAACTGTGAGTCTCCAGGTCCAGGAATGAGCATAATTGGCACATAACACAAAGAATGGGGGATGGTTTGTTCTGAGAAAGTGAGGTGTAGCGTCATTAGTGACCCGCATTTCATGAGACGGCAAAGGGACAAAGATTAATATAATAACAATTATAAATCCCAAGCCACTTCAAGTGGTAAAACCTGGTCCTTATGGTATAGATTCCCTCTGGAAGCCAGACTAGCACCAATTCTGGTGGTCCTTTGGAAAGCTGTCAAGATAGAAGACTTTTGAGAGCTGGTGCCACCAATTTAATGACACCATTGAACTCTTACCGTTATTGCAGTTTGTTTAAATTGTTTATGTTAAATCTGTATTGTAACTTTTAAATTTGTGTTTTTTATGATGGTACGTAATATGATTCTGAAGCCACATAAGCGAAATAAATAACTATCCTAATATGAATCTATACTAAATAGGAATTTGTTTTGTTGAGAAATCACCAGCAGCTTCAGTTATGTCTGGAAATATACTGCAACTGAAATAACAATGGAAGAAATGAATGCTGGCCAGTGCCTAGAGGCAAGCATTTTGCATTTGTTGAAATTTTCAGATACGTTTCAAGCTCTGCTTCATATAAATCGCATTGCAGTAATACAGTGTGGAAATAGCCAAGGTTTTGTGATAACAGATAGATCTAATTTTACTGAGGGAATAGGCAACTACTATAAGCACTGTGTGAATTAAAATTGCACTAAGGAACTCCAGGCCTCAGTGGCATCCTGAGCAAAACTCTATTAAGAAACACTCTCAGGGTGTAAGTCCAATTTTCTAGAGTACATGCATTAGGCTGTGCTCTAAATTCCTT
Source organism: Oxyrhabdium leporinum (assembly GCA_032468155.1). Taxonomy (NCBI): domain Eukaryota; kingdom Metazoa; phylum Chordata; class Lepidosauria; order Squamata; family Cyclocoridae; genus Oxyrhabdium; species Oxyrhabdium leporinum. Next base: position 39,398 of record JANHFL010006939.1, on the reverse strand, counting down.
CACAGTGTTCCACACATTAGATGAACAGGAGCCATAAATGATATCTGTCTATTAGCGATACAAAGAGGATGATAGATCTGTAGAATTGCCATAAATCCAAAGAGCCTGAGTGTACACTGCTGGCATAATAAAACCTACTTTTGAGATAGGATTGAAACTGGTGCAAAATGCTATCTCCAGGACTTACAACTATTTCACTTTCACCCATGTGACCCAGAGGGGGAGTTCATACTCAGTGATGTGAAAACCTTGGTACGGTCTAGTAAAGCCAATACAGGATATTTGTCCATCAACTGAAGAAGAAGAATCTGCCTTAAACCAGAAGAATGAATGAACAGTCCACTTATACATCTTAATAATCCAGACATTTTGTTAAACAAAGGAATTGTAAAAAAGCCATTCACATTTCTATATGTTAATATTTTTTCCTTATTAATCAGACATCTCCAGGCATGGACTGTTATTACTTTTATGTATATTGTTTTCCTCTGATTTGGTTTACTTTCTTGAAACAGCTCCTGAAACTGACCAAAATGAGGTGAACCTACGTTTCATATCAAGCTTTAACAGCTCTTTTTAAAGGTAAGCTATGTCAAGCAGAGATGAAAAACTTCATCAATATCTTGTGTTTCCACCAGTATGAAGCATAGCCATACTTATTTGTTTCAGACAAATGTAGACTGCAATACACTGCTGTTCACTTAAATATGAACAAGGCCAAGGTATCTGAATATTCTGAAAGACTCAGAATCTGAAAACTCAATTACCTTCTGTAGCAAGAAAAATGTGGTCAGGTTCCAAGCCCGTAGAGGCGCTGGAAATAAGATGGAGACTGATTGGAATGGAGGCTGATTGGAAAGAAGGACTCTGTTTATTTATGAGCAGAACAAACAATAGCATATAGTTCTGGGACAACTGACAGATTAGCTTGATGAGTGCAAGGATTTTTATACAGTTTACAGCATTTTGTAATGTTGAGGTTAGCTTTGTGTGCTTTTATTATTTGATTGGTGGTGGGTTAATCCTATTATGTCCTAAAGGTCATGTCCTGTCCTTCTTAATCCCATCACCTGGATCTGAAAATGCTTTGTTTATAAATAGATTGGCCTGTATTTCTTAATTGGCACAAAATATCCATTTCTAAAGACTTCAGGCATCTGCTGGAGGCTGTTGGGGCTGCTTTCTGCCTTCATTAAGATTTTTCTCCAGTTCTCCTTTGGGGAAATATAATATTCTGCCTCTTTTAATATTTCCCAAAATATTTCATTCTTCTAGGAAAGAGGGAGAGGCTTCCCACATCTCATTCCTACTTTCTTTTCACGCAGCCAGTGTTAAATATTGGGTATGTATTTCAAAGTACTGAAATAATTCTAAATTATCATACTGTGAAATAATTATATTTTTATTGATATGTGATAGTACTAAGAATGAAAAAAAGTCAATTCATCTGATACTATCCAATTCTTAATTATAACGGGGTTCTACCTGTGTGTAGAATCCAGGGTGGTAACTTCTATTTGTCCCCCACCCCTTTAAAAGGTCCCAAATAAGAGGTCAATTAAGCCTTTTTGAAGAGGGGGGGAAAGTGATTTGGTTTTTTAAAATAAATAAATGTGTAATAAATAAGTATCTTACAATTCCAAAGCAAAATCTCTTTCCATCCCCAAATGGATGGAATCCATAACATAATGAACAAAATAGTAATAAAACTGAAGAAGATATTTTTCATTCCAAAGAACCCTTGATTAATCGCTTTGCCCAAAGTGTCATCCTTAATACTTGAATGCCTGTTGAAATAGGATTGACATTACTAGCAAGTTAGCAGAGTGAAGGTCAAATGAAATATAAGGTGTTCCACAACAATAGGGTAACCAGCAAGACTATGTGCAGTCATTATCCTCTTAATATCTTATGGAATGGAGTCCTTAAACATGCCTTCACAGGATAATCACACTACTTGGAGGATTCTAGTCAGAAGGGATAATCCTGCAGATGATCCAATTAAACTTACTGGGGGAAGTGTTCCAACCCCTGAAGCAGGGTTGTCAAACACCTGATAGGTGGGATGCGTCATACACTGGCCAATCCCAGGTCCGTTTTAGTGGAAGGGAAAAAAGTTCCAATACGTCATGTGACACCATGATGATGTGAGTTTGACACCCCTGCCCTAGAGTGTTTGGGATGTACAACCCTCCTAATGTAGGCTGTTTGATATTTACTTAGAGAAATATTTACTTAGAGAAATTACAAGGAGAAGAACCTGGTTTCATAGCCTCACTTGCTATCTGGTCTGATACAGCTAGGAGCCATCTCTTCAATATGTAAACTTCTTCACAATTACACAAGATTCCTAAATAAGTAGGAACTAAGCTACTGTCCTAGTATTTCATTTTAAAGAGGAATAAAAGGCATATTTTGTGCTTTATATATAAAAATCAACCTTTAAAAAACTTTTTATAAAAGAATTTCATTGATTAGTGGATGCATGGTTGGATTTCAGTGTACAAATCACCCTTATAGAATAGAACTCCCAGGGGGATGTGTATTTTCAATGAATTTTGAACACAATAATAAGGAACAATTTGGTAGAGTTGTCTCACAATTTCCGAGGATTAAAATTAATTTGCCTTATCTCTTTTAGAACAAAATGATGATAGTAGTTAAACAGCTCAATTATTATTGACAGATTGAATGATAGAGTAACCAGCTTCCTTCAAATCAATTGTGATAGGATGAACATCATATGACGTTATTTCTGAGTGTGACCAACACTCACTGGTTGCATATATCATATCTAGATATAGATATAGATAGATCACTTTCAAATTTGGTGAGATTTTGTGATCATACCTATTTTGTGTTTTATCACTGAAAATTAATGAATTTGTCAACATCATTTAAATTTTGGTATGCAGATAATGCTGCATGATTTGATGAACATAGATTTTGACTTGCCTAACAGTGTAAACCAGGGATGTCAAACTCATGGCGTCATGTTGTCATCATGTGATATATCGTGACTTTTCCCTCTTCACTAAATCAGGGGTGGGCATGGCCAGCACATGGCGATTCTGGCCCACAGGCCATGAGTTGAAAACAGAATGAAATCAAAAGGCTGCAGAGAGACAGAATGAATCTTGGATTTAAGTAAAGGAAGTCAATTGCTTTCCCCATCCAAAAACTTTTCCAGAAGTTCCATCTGCCATCATAAAATAGAGATAAACTCTCTTCCTTTTTGGAGATAGGAAGGATGTGTGTGTGTGGTGGGAGGAGGTCATGCCCCTGTAAAAATGGAGAGACAGCTTAAGCTCAGCTCTAACTCTAGGAAAAGGACATTCATATTGAAAAGAGGGGAGGAGGAAATATGTGTAGCTCAGATTTCAAGCTCACTTCTTCATTTTGCCTGTGCTTGAATAAGTTTTTTTGTTTTGTTAAATCTTGCATCAAATTAGTGTTTGGATAACATTAGTATGAGTTTTGCAAAGTTATGTTAAATTGTATTTTCTTCATAATGCGATTTTGCATTTTCATATCTGGAAAATAATCTGTTTGAACTAAAGTAGTGCTTACTTCTAAAGATTGCTCTGACATCTCCTTACACAACTCTATGTTTTGTTAATACAAGTACTCATGTCAGATGGTTTGATAGTTTAATTCTTCTTTATCTCCCTGCAATCTTTTGTGTGGCGGATAGGCATGCTAAAGAGAAATTGAAAGCTGAATAGAATGAGTGGCATATCTTCATCCTGACAAATTGTTTCAACCAGTAGCCTCTATTGCTTTCAAACTGGATAAAGACCTCATTCTCTAGCAGTCTGGCATGGATAGTATTTGCACTTTAAATATTTGGAATATCCCTGGCAAAAATAATGATTTTGGATGTTAAAAATGTGTTTGATAAAATTCTCTGTCGTTTTGACTTAAATTTAATTCTAACAAATGACTTTCCCTGAAAATTAACTGATGTTATCAAATTCCATGACTTGTTTCATATTTCTGTGTTTCTTATCCTCTATTTTCACTCTCATTAATCTACACAATTGTCATTATATGGCTTTTCTTTGTAACATTTTTCCTCCTTTAATTTATTATTGTTTCTGGCATTAAGACAAAATGTGGATACTTAATGACTGGAAAATGGAATTATCATATGCTCCTGGTCTGTGCAGATGATGCTTTAATATTTATTTGTGATTCAGAATAAACATTTTAATATCTTGTAAAATCGATCCATTTATCTTTTATGAATATACTGTAAATTGAAGAAAATCTAATATAATATGGTTGGATAGTCCTATTTCAGAGTCAATGGGGAGAATGGGGATTTCCAGTTCAGACAATGGCATTAACAGACAGCAGCAGAGGCATTGCATCTAATAATAAAACACATCTTTTGCATGTAAAAACTCCCAGATACAATTCCACCAACTCTAGTTAGGTCAAACAGAGTGGACAACATTGAACCAAATGAACCAATGATGCAATTAATGTAAGTCAGTTTCCTGGGAAATATATTTCATGCCTGCCTCTAACTTGTAAGTTTTCTGGTTACTGGTAAGATCAAGGAAGTGGGAGAGACAAAAGTAAACCACAGCAGAGGAGAGAAAAGTTATGAATAAGTGAAAAGGAAGTGAATTTAGATGAATCAAAATGGGTCATTTTAACTTATGCTATCTTATTGTATAGTAAAAAGGCATGACTGCATGCTCTCATCTCCCCCCACCTCCAGAAATAAAGGTGAATATTGCTTCTGGATAACCAAATGAATTAGTGGGACTATTGATTTGAATTAGTGAAGATATAGTAATTATCTATATTATAGAAGTGTATTCATCTACTGCAGATGCAATGAAGGGAGATATTGGGGAATTATATGAGAAATTCCAAGATATGTTAAATGCAGTTTAAGGTTGTTGACTATGAACTGGAGATAAAGACCATCAGCCATGGAAACTCACTTCCAATCATTACCCCAAATCTAACCCCAATCTAACTTATAAGTTGTTGTGAGAAAATGTAGGTCTTATATTGCATTTAGATGAGAAGTATATAGTATATAGTAAAATTGTTAATGCTCTTATTGTTGCTGCTACTGTAACTACTAAAGTGTGGTTGACATATAAAACTTGGAGATGTGAAGGAGCCTAGAATCACAGGAATATTTGAACTGAGTAAATGAAATAGCACAGAAGATAGGTTAATAGAGTTTTGTGTACAGAACTTCTTTACTGGCAACAGCTACTTCAAGCAGCTTAAACTTAAACTTTACATAGTCAGCCAAGTCAATACAGGTGCAGACTGTGAAACAGAGCCTTGAATTATTGATGTCAAATACATGGGTGAACTTAGAAAATGAAAATGAATAAAGGCAAGTAAACTTGACTAGAAGAACATGTAATCATAATATAAATTCATTTAGATGGCTAATAAAATTTCTCCTTTTTACAACCCTGCAGTCCCTATTCAGGGTAGAGTTGGGGAGACTGGATGAAGCTGAGTATTTACTGGCAGGATGCCCTTCCTGATGCCTATGCAGGGTAATCAACAGATATTTTTCCTTTATACCCTAAAAGAGAAATATCTGCTGCTACCTCGGATTGTACTCTCAACTTTCTGAGTGGGAGACAAACGTCTTCACCATGCCGTTCTAGGTGGCTAATCAAATCAACAACAACAACAACAACAACAACAATAATAAAAATATCAATGTGAAGAATAGATATAGAATGCTAAACATTTGTAGATTTTTAGAGAAATAATGTCTTTGGAATATGTTCTCACTGGGGAAGCAGGCTAAACAGGCAGTTGACCAATATTGTCAAGAATAACACTAGACACAGCTGAAATATCCACTGGTAAAAGCTATAAAAGCAGCAGCAGTTAAAGTTTTAAACAGCTTTGTATCTACAAATGTGGAATAACACTGTTAATCCCAGACACTGAAAAAGGGAAATGCAAGCAATGTGGAAATTACTGAACCACTGCAGTACTTCATCACACAAGTTGTTGTTGTTATTATTTGCATTGCTGAAATTCACTGAGCTTGAGTTCTGATTTGCAGAATTTTCATTATTTTACTAGATAACACTGTTAATGCAGGAATTGTGAAGAAGCTTTTTTCTGAAATCTTAGAAAGAAGAATAGAGCCATTCACTGAGCGAGAAGTATCAGAGAAAGGGGCAGGTTGTCAATCTTCCAACTTAGTTCCAATAAATCACTCAGCACTCAGATAAGAATTAATCCAAGTAAGAGTTTATTAAAGAAACCATGCTGGCACATCTGGGAAAAACCCGAATCTGAAGGCCCAGGTTTTTCCACACCCAAAAGAGAAATTCAGAACCACCTTCTTTTGGCCATCATCAATTACATTCCCCAATCCTAGGTTATACCCAGCATTCCTTCTTCCATCTTGGCACTCCTCTTCCAGGTGCTGCACGGAATGGCCTTGACATTCCTAGAAATAATTTTGTTTTGACTACAATCCCTCTAACCGTATAGAAAGTACCCCCTCCCTATTTCCCAAGTGTAATTATGTAGCAGCCTGCAGAGGCCTCGGTTTCATGGCTTCCAAAACTGACAGCAACTTATTTTCTCCTAAGATTAGATCCCCAGCTGGAGAGCACCTGTTTTTGGTACTCTTTGAAAATTGTTGCATAGTAAGGTAGCATTCTTGCTTGGAATTTTTATCTGGTACATGATGTGGCTTTATATAAAGCACTAGCTGAAATAACTGTTCTAGCCATAGTGGTTCATCTTTAATTATGTCTTTATCATGCAGAACAGTAAATCTAATATACATTTTCATTCATACTCATTTGATGCTTGAAAATGGTAATTGAATTAAAGCTTGATGAGCACTCATGTGCAGTGAACTGCATTAACATTAAAGTTTTTGTTGAATAGTTTAGTTCAAAATTTTGTAAATCCAGTTTTAGATGATCCCATGTTAATATCCTATAAATGTGGTTTTCTGTATTTAATATAATTTATTGAAGTGTTATGCAAGCAGAGCAGGTTTATGGAATAGTGTGAAATTGGGAAAAGATGTTGCTTTAATGCTTTAAACACTGCATTAAACATGAAATTTTATATTGTCAACTAATTCTGGTAATAAATTAATTACTTGCTTCAAGTAGTTCAGGGAGTTTTCCACAATGATTATTCCTTCAGTGAATTTTTTCCTTAATAAATAGGTTTTCCTTAATAAACTAGATTTCAAAATATTTCAGTTTTCTTCTTGTTTTCTTCCTTTAATAATTCCTTTGTCCTTATTTACTTTTGTGTCCTGCTGTGATAACTACGGTATATTCAGTGGAAAATGTATCCACATAACTTACACCTGTCACAACATGAAGGAATGGCGTGTTAATTTACACTTTCCCATTGATTTTGCTTGTTGGAAGCCAACTCGGAAGTCACAAATATTGATCACATGTCTCTAGATGCTACAACCGTCATAAAAAAATGCCATTTGCCAAGTGACTTTTGATCATATGATCATGGGGGTGCTACAATTGTTGTAAGTGCAAGGATCAGTTGTATGTAACTTTTTTCAGTGGAACAGTCTTTGCCTTGGTTTTTTTGACATTTATATATAACTTACAATCATTACTCTGTTTCTCTGTTCATTATAATTGCCTTGGTTTTGATACATTAATTTTCAGAACAATAGTCATGTTCCATGTTTTTTTTGTTAGATCTATATCCCACTTTTCCTTTGTGGGTTTAAAATATATTACACTATATCCCTTAGTTGTTAGTTTGGTTATTATTATTATTTTTTACAAAAACAATACTGGGAGGTTGGATTGAGGGATAAGTAATTGACCTAAACTAACTCAGTAAATTACTGTAGAACTAAAAGGGTGTGTGTGTGTAACACTGCCTAAAATATACTAATTACATACACACATGCAGACACACTTTTAAACATCACAGCAAGATAACCTGGGAAATGGCAAAATGAGTGAAGGAGGATTAAATAAAGCCACAACAGAAAACATACTGTTTTTAAGAAAATTAAAGTCTGAAATACCTATGTTTGTAAGAGAAAGGAAGAAAGGAATATAAATGGAGTGGAAAGTTAAATGAAGGATAATCAAGTGAGAATAGACCAAATATAACAAAGGAGGAGAAAAAAATCATAAGGTGTAGAAGGCAGAATTCTGTCATGTACAAACGTATTCAAGAGAAGAGATTGGATAGCAATTACAGCAAAAAGGTACTATAGAATCTAAAGAGGTATGCAACCACTAATGGTCTGATAGCAAGTGTCACTATGATTTAGGATAATTCTGTTGATAATGTGTCATTGCAATGCATTACATAGGCAAATGCCAAAATGTTTTAAACTTTATCGCCACTTTTTCACCTGTAGTATATCCACTATTTTTAGATAAGGTAGCAAATACCAGAGGTGCTGTGGCTCACTTTCTTAAAGATACGGGACATGGTCTCTGCTCCGGCAGTTCAAGTCCCAGACCCGTGTGATGGAATGAGCTCCCATCCCTTGCCTCAGCTTCTCCCCACCTAGCAGTTCAAAAGCATGCCATACGTGAGTAGGTAAATACAGTAGGTACCACTTTGGTAGGAAATGTGGTGGCATAACGCGCAGCAATGAGGTGACATGAGTGGTGAGAGAAGGACCTGGATGATGGTAATATTCTAATACATTCATCTGAACTATAACGGAATAATGGAAACTAATAGAGTAATTACAATGCTACTTTTTATTAGTGATATCTGTAATTGTACTTATTTTAATTTTATCAGTATTAAATATATACAACTAATTTATTTATTTTTAAGTGTCCTGTTATGATTCAATGTAATCAGTCATTTGAGTCTTAACGGTGAATTATAAATTGCCGTATGAGGGTTCTATATGATCTGTAATTTATATAAGTGAATGTGTAGCACTGTTTCAATTCAGCATCATAATTAGGTAAATCTTTAGGTGTAGAAATATTGCAAGACTTAACAGTCATGCTAGATATCAGCGAGTTGTGAGAACTTAATGATGTTTTAACAAATTTTAAGAGAGATGCTTGGACTGTCACCAGAGATGGTACTCGGAACCCAAAATGTTGCTGACTTCTAATCCAGATAAAGATTCCAAGCAAGAATGCTACCTTACTACGCAACAATTTTCAAAGAGTACCAAGAACAGGTGCTCTCCAGCTGGGGATCTAATCTTAGCAGAAAATAAGTTGCCTTCTGATTAATGAAAGATTTGTCTTTCCTGAATTGAGGCTCAGTTGTTGGGCAGTAGGGCTAATTATAAAATTCATTTGTTTCATTTTTTCTTTGTTAAGGAATTATATAATAATTCCTTAGAATATTTTTTAGGTGTGCTCTATCAAATGTAAAAAAGGTTAGTAGTGGTAATACTAATGGATGCTTTCAATAGTTTTCTCTAAAACACTTTTTTTTTTTCTAAAAGAAATTTAAGGTTGATGATATCTCTTATATATGTATGCAGTTAGTATTCTAGGGCAGTTTCAAGTTGACAGAAAGCATTAGTTTTTGGTCTAAAATGTTCTTGAGCGCTGCTGCTACGATCAAAGAAAGCCTGAAGTGACAGAAAAGCAATACAGGAATCTTAAAAGAATAATGCTATTTTTAACATTGTCTTACAAAATGTCTTACAAAATGTCAGAGCTGACAGAAATTTGGTGGGATTTTTGAAAGAAAATTTCTGAAACACTCTGTTAAAAGAATTTGTAGTAAATTGGTAGTAAACATAAATTCTCAATGAAATATCCTGAATTTTCATCTATATTATATTTTACAGGTAGTCCTTGACTTATAATCATTCATTTAGAAACTGTTCAAAGAGCATTGAAAAAAGTGACTATTAAGACCACTTAAGACCTCCTAATGCACTTAAGACTTATGTGTCACATGACTAAAATTTGGGCACTTGGCAACCACCGTATGATGCTTTCAGTGTCCTGAGGTCAGGTGATTGCCATTTGTGTCCTTCATAGCTGGCTTTTGAAAAGCAAAGTCAATGGGGGAAACCAGATTCACTTAACAAGTGCGTGATTCACTAAACAAGTGTGTGATTCACTAAACAACTGTGTGATTCACTAAACAAGTGTGGCAATTCACTTAACAACAATAGCAAAAAAAGGTTGTAAAATGTGATTCACTTAACAACTGCCTTGCCTAGCAATGAAAATTCTGGTCCCTGTTGTGGTCATGATTGGATGATTACTTATATAACTTTTTTTGAAGCTTCTGGAAACAAAAGAAGAATAAGTAAAACAAATAGAGAGTTTTAAGACCCGGAAGTTTTATTCTGATTTCAGAGAATTCAGAGAAAGCCTGGTACACAAAAACTATATTTAGAATTTAAGAATTCTAAGTTGTGGTATTTGTTTTAAATACAGAACTGAACAAATCCTCCCACACAAAAATCAACTCCTGGCTATCCCAAGCTTTGTTTATGTCTGCATTATAATTTAGCCTTCCTTGTGTGGGAAACATTTTGTTACTGCTACTGTAAAACAGTTGGAAATCGGAAATATGCAACAGGACACCCAGAGATTTCTATATTTCAATCCAGAACTATTTTGTACCATTACTGCATGTAAAATATGTGATGAAGGAGAATTAGATTCTCTAAGGTGCCTTGATTTAAATAATATCATACAAAGAAATAGGAAATAAAACAGCTAAATGAAAACGTATCAACAATTTTCTATTTACCAGGATTTTTTAAAAGAAAAAATCTATTAATCTATTTAAACTTAACCAAAGGACAGAAACAAAACTTGACTTAGAATCAAATTATAGGCCTACTCGTTTATAGGTGTACTGATTTTTTTTCTTTCAAGTCTATGAACTTTTTCTCAAGCTCATGATTTATATTCTCTCTACCAGAAGGCAACAACAGTAATTGATTATAGTTTTAAATTTGGATTTGGGTCTGACTTAGATTCTTGAAGTGTTTGCTGTTGTGAATCCTTATAGACATGATTTTCCTAATAACACTTCTCAAACTGCTTTGTTTGGCCTCTAAAGGAAAAAAGGTTGACGTGACAGCATCTTTGTAGGGTTATCTGGTCAGTCTACAACTGTCCCAATCATATTTCAATTTTCAATAAAATAAATATGTTTTTAAAAGGTGGGTCTGCAGGAATATCTTTACTTGTTAGTGGTCCTGCACCTAATTTGTCAGGTTCTAGTAAGTTCTTTATTCAATTGGGTTTGATTTTTGTTCTGTTATGATATCTAATTTTATCACTCTAAAAATGTGTTTCATTTTTTTATTAAAATAAATTCTTCATAAAGGTACAAATGAAGTTTTAATTAAATTCACCTCCTGATTCTTCTGCAGTAAGACAGTAAGAAAGTTCACGTTCACTCCCAGTGTCTAGAAAACAGCTTTGTTAAGTATGTTTTTGAAATTTATGAAGAAATGTAGCTGTGCCAGAATACGAGCACACCATGATGGAGATGGTGGAGATGGAAGTGAGATTGGTATGACAGGACATAGGTGAGAACCAGTATGAACAGAAAAGGGAGAACATATTTTTGTGATGATGAACAGATGAATATACCCATTGGATGAACTATTCCAAGGATAGGGAATCCAGCAATTTACTCTTGGCTTCTACATCTGACCCCAAAGCCTTGATCCTGAGTCCAGCCTGATGGGTCACTGGTGATTAGCCTTAAACTGCTGATGGTAAATGCCAAGTCCATTTGTAATAAGACCATGTTCATTTACGATCTGGTAAATGAATAAAGTTAGATTAACCCCTGACGAGAGAATTACTATTTGCCAATAAAATCTCTGGCCCTTGGAAAACAGTAGCTCTGGAATTAGGTCTAAATGGGATTCCGTTCCTTCAAAAATAAAGTCTGCATCTTGGCCATTCCCCCTGGATATATGGCTCCTATTGAGTAGCAGATATAAGTGTGACCAGGAAGAACTTTTGACACCACACAACTGAACTACTGCATTGTACTTTACAATAGATTGCCTTTAAAAAATCCTGGACAGTAGGAGTTGGTGCCCATTTCCTGGCAGATAATAATCACAGTACTCATGTAACTCTATGTAGTTTTGAACTCTATGTAGTTTGGTTCCTAAGTATCTATGTAATTAATAAGTAGAATTGACCAATCCAGTGAGTGCTTCCTGACTGAATTAATTGTTCTCAGTTTTTGAGAGATTGTTATCTCCAGCTTTAGGGAACAGTTCTTTTTTACCATGCCATATAGGATTCTTATTATGTGTTGCAAGAAGATATTATATATGATTATAATGTTTTTTCATTGGCCAAAGACAAAAAACATAGATACAGGAGCTTCTGGTATATTACTGCTTCATGTGTAAACAGCTTAAAATTACATTTGGGAATAACACAATTTATTATGAGTTAGTTTCAGTAATATCTTCATGGACACATGGGAAGATTCACTAGGCTAAATTATATGTGGAATATTATTGTTGCTTCCTGTAGAGAGGAATATCAGGATGGATGTGTGCTCATATATGTACGTGATCGAGCCTTGTAACATATTCTCTATGTATAATCATGTGATGTTGCATATGATTCAGTGGAATCTAACTCCCATTTAAGGAATAAAGCAAGGTAAGCAGAACTAGGGTAATGCTTAGGTAACTGGTTTTGGATTATGAAATCTGGATTCAAGCTGGTTATGTTGGACTACTTGATGTTTATAAGTCTAAATTCTGTGATGAAGTTACTATGAGAAAAAAGCAGTATTGTCCTGTTTATATGTCTTAACCTATAAGCCAGAATCCATAGAATTCTCAGAGAAGATTCTCTGTATTAAGGAAAATTTTAATAACTTTTAAAAAAGCTTTAATTTCATTTGTTTATGCAATCAATTATTTCTTCATTTTCATGTTTTATTATAATTGAACTTGATAGATTCATGTTATGATCCAACAGGCCCCTCCCCCCCAAAAAAACCCCAACAACATAAGCTTACCCTTTTTAAAAAAAAATCTTCGAAAGTAATATATTCAACTTAATTTGGTATAATCTGTGCCATCATTGTTTCCTGTTTTTGCATTTTTAGCTACCATTATGAATCAGCTGAAAACTTTAAAAAAAATGAAGGTAGATTGTTGTAAATAGTGTACCATATCTTTAAACAGTTGATTTAGTTTACATTAATTAGGATTTGGGGCAATTACATACTGTTGAAATTATTTATTCAAAATTTGTGCGTTTCAGATATTCAGTATACATTTATTGTAGCAATAATTCTGAATGATATTTTTGATATAGAGATGGAATGTATTTTTAGCCTCAGTTCTTTTTTTTTATGTACAGTCTCAAGAATAATGTGGGATGTTCAGGAAAATTGCTCATTGTGGTTACAATAGTGGGAAAATTATATATACATTTTCAAACACATAGAATGTATTTTTATTCATCTGTGCTATTTGTGTATACTTTATATATAGCTACTGCTCTATGTAGACAGCTTTTTTTCCCAAAAACAAAAACCCAGTATCTTTGATAATACAGTAGATAATTTAGTTAGTTCTTTAACACTTGAATATGAAGGATAAAATCAGTTTTGGTTCATTATCTCAAGGTTACTTGGTAAAAATGAGTCAGAGTTCCAATTCAACTGACTTTCTAAAACATCCAAATTGCCTTCCTTTAAAAGTCCAGGTAAGAAGTATAGTTTTACTTTGAAACTATAGAAATACAGTTAAAAAATATTCAAGCAAACAAGTTTAATAATGGAAATGAGAATGTTGCAATTTTCTCACAGAAACAGTAAGAACACACTTGGAATACTGCATCTAGTTCTGGTCACTACAATATAAAAAAAGATGTTTAGACTCTAGAAAGACTACGGAGAAGAGCAACAAAAATGATTAGGGGGGCTGGAGGCTAAAACATATGAAGAAAGCTAACAGGAATTGGGTATGTCTAGTCTAATGAAAAGAAGGACTAGGAGTGATGTGATAGCACTGTTCCAATATTTGAGGAGCTCCTACAAAGATTAGGGGGTCAAACTATTTTCCAAAGCACCAAAAGGCAAGATAAGAAACAAGGTTGGAAACTAAACAAGGAGAGAAGCAACTTAGAACTAACGAAAATTTTTCTAACAGTGAAAGCAATCAACCAATGGAATAGCTTGCCTTCAGACATTGTGAGTGCTCCATCACTGGAGACTTTTAAAAGTCTGAAATGGTGTAGGATCTTCTGCTTAAACAGGGAGTTGAACTAGAAGATCTCCGAGGTCCCTTCTAGCTCTATTCTTATTGATTGATTGATTGATTGATTGAATTCCTCATTTTTGTATTACAATGTAGGTTAAGCCAGCTCTATTTTTCTATATTGCATGAGAATAGATAATAATAACAAGGAGCAACAAATTTAATAATTATATTTCTTTTTACCATCAGTAAATTTATTCTGATTTACAAAGATGCTTTCTCTTTTTTTTCTATATCTCTATGGTGAAAAACTTGAATATATTTTAATTGATTTTTTTAGGATAAATATGACATTTGAACTATAACCCATACTTGAAAGTTTTACTAGAGAATATTTATTTTTTTGGCAAATTATGGGACAGATAGTCACATTCTAATTTGGACCAATGAAAGATTTATCACCAGGACTACATTTCAAAGAAAAATTATCATATTGGATGGATCAACATTTCTTTTGGCTAAACTAACATAAATAAGAAGAGTAAGAACAATTTCTTTGTACTGAACTTTGATATGTAGTTTATTGAAGATATTTAGATATTTTATATTGGAAATTTTTCCAATTCTTTATTATACATTTTAAAATAATGTAAGAAATAAAACACACATAGAAAAAGAAAAAAACAAGAAATTCAGGTATAGATTCCAAATTATGACTGGTTAACTCACAAATCTCAAATATAATAATATAGTTGATATCAGTTTTCTACTAAAATCCACACATCTTGGTTGAATGTTATACTAAAATTTGCTTGATTAAAATGACAGAGAAAAGAAACTGCCCTCTTTATTAAGATCTTGTTGTCATCTTGGTCACTGCATCTCAAATCTGGTTTGGCCACAGCATTCTTGTGTTGTGAAATTTTGAACACTTTTCATTGGCACTTCTATATAATGCATACTGTGCAATTAAAATTCTGCTTTCCCAATTTGCAAAGGGGCAAGGCAAAATTATTAGTTCTTTAATTATTTTTCAAATAATTAATTTTAATTAATTTCCTTTGATTGATATTTGCCATATATTGAAAAGAACAGAGAGAATTCTGAATATTTCTTTCTTTTTATATCAGGTTGTCTTTTACATACTCCTCAATTGGAATTGTTCCCAAAGGCTTCCCAGGAAGAGATGGTGGACTGTTCAGGGAAACTGCTGTTAGGACACCTGAAAGTAGAATCCTTGTTTAGAAAAGAAATATTTATTTTTTGTCTTGTAAATTATAGTTTTGTTCTTTGGTTCTTTCATGCTACTTTGTTTTTCTTTATCTTTCACTCCAAGCAGGATGCGAAAAATGAGACCTTTGTTTAATGCAGAAATCAGTCCAGAGATCTTCCAATTCCCCACCTCCCAGTTCAGCATAAAAAAAGAATTCCCTGTAAATACAATAATCTTTTAGGAGCTTTCCATTTTTGGAAATGAGTGCATAGCCACACCTCATGGTAGAAAAACAAGGCTTTGTTTGCAAGCATCAAGTAGATGACTGCTGTGAAGTATTCTTCTCTCCAAAATCATTGGTCTGTGAGAATTGCAAGATCTTACCTGTCTGAAATAACTTAAAGACATTTAATCTGCCAAGACAGTGTAGAGAAATAGCTTGAATTTCAGAAAACTTATCCTGATTTCTTGCTCTAATTATCCTACTAATCAACTGTTTTCTTGATGTTTTCCTGTTCCTTTCACAATTTCTAACATACAAACACACACACACACACACACACCATTTTTTAACTGACTCTCAGAAGCTATTTCTTGGATCTATAGTTTCCAAGTGATGTTTCTTCAGAGGAAGAATATGTAGTGAATATGAAAAAAACTGTGTCAGTTTCATTTCTCATTCCATGCTGTTATACTATTATTATCAAAATCCAAACTCAGTTTTTTTTGTTTTTTTTTATTGAAAAAGTTTTATACATAAAATTTTTTTATCCCCAACCCCCTTCCCATCCACCCAGATC
>JANHFL010006939.1:11015-21504 GCA_032468155.1 Oxyrhabdium leporinum | reverse complement strand
TCTCTCTCTCTCTCTCTCTCTCTCTCTCTCTCTCTCTCTCTCTCTCTCTCTCTCTCTCTCTCTCTCTGTGTGTATGGAATTACCATCAGCAACCTCCTCTACACAGATGACATCAAGTTATAGGCTAAAATGACATTGACTCACTGATCCACCTGATGCAGATCAACAGTGAAGACATTACAATGTTATTTGGATAGGAGAAGTATACAGATGGTAGTCAAGAGATGGGAAAGTAGTTAAGTATCAGTTAAGACTAATATGGTCACATAATAAACATAGAGATGAGCTACAAGTAACCTGGTATTTCACAGCCACATGGGAAGCATGCCAAGGACACAAAGAAGACAGTAATATCTAAGAACCAACAAAAGATAAGACAGGTCTTGAAGAGTCAGTTCAGTGGGAAGAACAAAATCCACACCATCAACACTTACATTGTGCCCCTCATCAGATACCCAGCCAGCATAGTGAGCTGACCAAAGAAGGATATGGAACTGGCGATGTGAAAAGCTGGAAGCTCTTCACAATGTATGAAATTACACTCAGAGACAGAAATTACCAGAAGTTACCAGACAGAAAGAAATTGGTTAGGGTCTAGTAAGAGTGAAAGCGATTGCCATGGATGAAACTCAGAGCATCCAAGAGTCAGTAAAATGGGACCCAAAGATAACTTGCTGAGAGACAGCAACAAACAGAAAGAAGATCAAGCAGAGGAAGTGCCATAGCAAGAAAAGATCCCGCATGGGATATAACATAGACAAATGGTTGTGGTGGCAGATATTTGGAAATCTTACCAGTGCCTGGAAAGAGTTGAACAGCACTGAGGCACTGATCATAGCAACACAAGAAAAGGAACTAAGCATCAGATCAATGGAAGTACACCACACTAGGTAGGACTCAAGGTGTGGACTGTACATGTAGACATCAGAGACAGTCCAACACATAGTGGAATGGTGTAAGACAGTGGTCCCCAACCTTTCTGGCATCAGGGACCAGTTTCAGAAGAAAAATTGTGTTCCATGGACTGGGATGGCATGATCCCATGCGCAGTTGAAGCTTCATCATTTGCACATCACCTGTGCGGCTCGGTTCCTAACAGTCATAGGCTGGTATCGGTCTGCAGCCCAGGAGTTGGGGATAAGAGGCAGAGAAAAGCAGCAAACACTGAATGGTACAACCACCACATAGTTGGCATTGTATATAAGAACATCTGCACAGTGTATGAGCTAGACCCTGCCAAGTCCAGGTGGGGATCTGAGAACTGCACCACACTATCACAAAATTAAGAAAACTACATGGAGAAACAGCTATGTCTGTCATTTTGAAAATTGTCAAATGCCCATTCATAAAATGAGTGCAATGGTGGTCATAAAATATTTGTTTACTTTATAAGCAAAATCATTAAAATGTCTCTGCTATGATCCTCAAGTCCACAGGATTAAGGGTTTTTTATGGGGCTAGGTGGGTGAAATATATGAACACAAATCCAAATAAAGCATTAGGCTTTTCTTCATACAAATGCCTTAGGGTCCTTTGTTAAGCCTAATGGCATTGTTAAAACTGGTGATAACATTACATGTATGCATGTATTAAATGTATATACAATCCTCGACTTAGGATCACAATTGAGCCCAAAATTAATGTGGCCAAATGAGACATTTGTTAAGTATACTTTGCCCCATTTTGCAGCCTTTCTGGCCACAGTTGTTAAATGACTCACTGCACTTGTTAAGTTAGTAACATGGTTGTTAAGTGAATCTGGCTTTATAACATTTTGTAATTCAAGAAATGACCATGAACAGTTTTTGTAATAATGTTTATTTGTATTTTTGTAATAATGTAATAATTCAGTTTTTCATTAACATTACTATTAAAAAAGACAGAAATAAGTCTAATAAACTTGTGGTTCAATTGTCTTTTGACCAGCTGTTCTTCCCCCTGTCTTCCTCCTCCATGAACTTCCTCTTTCTCTTTTAATTTTTTTCCTAGGGAAGATGGTTGTTTTTCCTCAGGACTGAGGCCTAAATCTGGCTTCCTGACTGGGGCCCTGGGAATTAAGCAATTTTAAAGGATTAGAGAAAAGTTACCTCAGGTGTTCTGCACTGAAATTATGTATTTATGGTTTAGCAGACTTTGGCAGTAAATTCATTTAAAATGTTAATATCGAAAATTAAGAGCTAGTAGAAGGATTTGGGCAAAGCGATTAATCAAGGGTTCTTTGGAATGAAAAATCTCTTCTTCACTGAGTTCTTCACTTCAAGTGAAATATCATGCAAGGACAGCAAGAAATCCCAAAGTAGTCTCCAATATACTGTCAAAACAAAAGTCCAGATGGAAAAATCCACGAGAACTGGAAAATCATGCACAATTTATTAATGTAACAGATTGCTTAATATGGTAAATTGTAAATGAGATCCTTAAGAGTAAGTCTCTAATAAAGATCAGGGTCCTTGCTGAGCATGTCTAATTGCTGATGCTATAGCATATAGAAGTGTGGATTCTTCCAGATAGATAGATAGATAGATAGATAGATAGATAGATAGATAGATAGATAGATAGATAGATAGATAGATAGATAGATGCAAGCCTCAGAATTCTCAACCAGAATTTTAGAGAAGGTTTTTTCCAAGATGCAAGAAAAGATTAAGCTAATATAGAAGTTAAAGCAAGTTTATTTGTCATATCTTTGTATGAATGAAAAAAAAGGAAGTATCTGATGATCTCCAAGATAGATAAGAAAGCCTATCAGGTGTATTTGAGGAGTCCTTGGTGTGATCTGAACTTGGTTTTTTTTTCTTACAGATGTTTTATTATCAGATTAGGTAACATTTAGAGTGCTAGAAGTGAGTGGGCTTTGATTTCTGTTTACATGCAGAGCTTGGTTTGCTTTCTGTGGCATATAAAAGCTACTGCATTTATTTAGTGGCATACATGGGATGGGGGTATCAAATAAAACTGAAGTTGGAAGCACAACTGAAGGTTCACCCACTAATGTACATGCTAAGTGGCAGGCTTCAATTGTGCTGCCACAACCACATTTTGACTACTTAGATGGCCCCCAGTACATATCACTGTATTTATATAGTTACACTAGCCATTCCACCACCACCCCTTAATTTTGATAAATGTAATAGTTTTTATTTGGAAAATATAACACCTAAATCAAAATGGCCAAAAGATTGTCAATTTCCTAGAATATATTTATAACTCCTGTTTAATAATGTTGCACTTGCACTATAATTTGTGCTTCT
Source organism: Oxyrhabdium leporinum (assembly GCA_032468155.1). NCBI lineage: Eukaryota > Metazoa > Chordata > Lepidosauria > Squamata > Cyclocoridae > Oxyrhabdium > Oxyrhabdium leporinum. The sequence continues at coordinate 18,253 of JANHFL010006939.1, read as the reverse complement.
TGCTAGTTCTATGTATCAGTATCAAAAAAGTCAATAAAATAATTCATTCATATATAATCCCTCCATCTGTCTATTTATTGTATTCATATCTGTAATTGAGAAAGAATCGGCAATACTGAGAAAATGAAACTTTTACAGTCATTAAATATTGTTAGATCTATTATCATCAAACACTGTTGAGGCCCACCCACACTTATAAGACATGAACCAAATTCTACTTAGGGTTAGAATTTCTCTCCATATCAGCTCTGATTCATTATTAGCTGCTCCCCCAGCTGTTTCCGTGATGCAATTAAATTTGTCCATATTAAAATAGAGATATATAATACATATACACATAAATACATTATAACACACACATGCATGTTGCAAAGATATATTTAATGCCATTGAAGCCTTAAATAGAGGATGTAATGTTCAAATTAGCTGCTACAAAATATGAGGCAATTCTCATTTAATATACTACATATCCTTTAGAAAACTAAAAAGAATCTCTACCAAGGATATGCAAATTTTATTCAACTTCCCTGGTTTAATAAATTCTTAGGAGTTCTACTGCTTTTGTTTTTGGAAAAAATATAGATCAGTTGTTGATGATTTCATGGAGATATTCAGGCCATTTCATTGGCAGAAATTGAAGTGGGTTTGAAGTGGTTTGCTACTCTCTTTCGCCCAAAGATTCTTCCAACATCCCAGCCTACATCCCTGGAACTCTGAACTTTTGATCATCTGTATTCTGTACCATACAATAGTCTTCAAGAATAGCAGCATAGAGCACACATTGAAGCTGTCCATCCTATGGGTGACTAAGGGCATGCCTCTTAATTCAAGAATAGGCACAACTGTTGCATTATATCGATTTATGCAAAGGCCTTCCAGACCACAGATACCATCTGCTGTTTGAATCCAAGAAGACCCCCAGTTGCCCTATCAGGAATGGGGACATGCAAACCATCCAAGACAAATGATGATGAAGATCAATTCTAGCCAAAGAACTATAACATGCATAGAATTACTTCTTAGGAATGGGAACCACCAATAAGGGGGAACACTTCCCAAACTACCTCCCTGTAACTGAATCTTATCTAGAATGGACAGAATGCTGGATGTATTTGGTAGGTTGGGTATTTGAACTGACATTCTTTCAGATGCTCAGTGCCTTAGAATTTGATGTGCTAGATTCCCTGAAGTAAATAAGGAAATATGTAAAGTAAAGAGGAGGTTTGTTTCATTCAAAAACCTGCTATATTTTCAAATAACTGCTTGTAGATATACATATATTTGTGGAATAGAACTAATTCCTATATCTCATAAGTTGTGTTTAATTTATTCTATAGTATTTAACATTTCATTCTGATTCTACTAATTCCAAATGAAAACTTGGTTTCTTAGAAAGCCGTGTCAGTGCTTCTTTTTTTATTATTAGTTATCATTCCTAAGGAGAATATAGCAAAGAAATTGAACTCTGTTTGATCTCAACTGAACAAAGAAATTTTCTAACACTCTATGTGTTTCTGACATTTGCTCCAACACAATGTATTTCCTCCCAAGAGCTTATGTTAAGAAGAGTGAATCCAAAGATGGAAGAGATTTTAAATAATAACTGCAATTTTAAAGACAGCATGCTGGTGCAAGGAACAGTTTTTATGTCCATTCAATTATTTATCAATGATCTTGTACAATTTCAGTTAAAGAAAGAAGAACTCAGCGTTTATTTAAATAGAAGCATTTAATGGTTTGAATGTATACATGCAATGAACATAGGTAATGTTATTGTGTTTTTATTCAGCTTTAGTTTAATCTGGGTGTGTTGATAAACACTAGCCATAATTGACCACTTAGGGTATACATTAATATTGCCCACCTAAGTAAAATATCATTCTATTTTATTACAGCATATAATAAACATTGCTGGAGTATGTTATTTGAATCAGAAAAATGTACCTCATTTAAAACCAAATGTGGTTTATATCAATTATAAGTATGATGTTACTAAAACATTCCTATTTAGGTGGGGGGGGGATATATATATATATATATATGTATCTTCGGTTCTTTTCGGGTTTTCTCCCACGTAGAATTGGCGGTTTCTTTCACAACGTTTCGACGAGATCTCACTCGTCATCTTCAGGCTGTACGTTCGGGTTCGCTCTCTTGCGCTCTAACGTACAGCCTGAAGATGATGAGTGAGATCTCGTTGAAACGTTGCAAAAGAAACCGCCAATTCTACGCGGGAGAAAACCCTAAAAGAACCGAAGATACACATACAAATACCCGCGAAAACCTCAAAAAACATATATATATATATATTCCCACATCATCAGCATTTTTGTTAGAATTTATAAACAAAAATCTAACAATCTGCTCAAATATTAAGATCTGTCTCTTTCTTGTAAATTGGAGTATTCTTGTGTGAATACTTCCATCAATGAAGTTCAGGCCCTGAGAGTAGTTGAGCCATTTGCTAATAGCTTTAGGTTAGCAGAAGTGAACTACAAACAGGGAATTCCAAAAACTCTGCATTATATATTTCTAGACAACCCCATGCTCCATTGGGTCATCATTTCAGAGATATTTCTTTACCTAAACAAGGGTAGGCAAAAAAGATAGAAGCAACTTCTGATTTCCTACTGACTTCTGCATTGAGTTTTCTTATGGAAATCTGGGAGGGAGCATCAGAAATTGCCAAAATATCCTTTTTCAACATCCCATGACCACAGCAATAACCCGATAGTACTCAATCAAGCACAACTTTCCCAAATTTAATTCCAACAGGACTCATGGGTCTCATATTTTGGACACATTCTGTAAATTAATCTATTTGAGGTATCTGGGCTCAAAAAATGTTGCTCTATGATGCACCATTTTGATCAGTAAAGGTCACGAAAACAAGAATTTTAGGAATATAGAAATTCTGAAGGGGAAACAATTCTTGTTCCATATTATCTAGTTCTTAAAATTAAAAAAGACTAGTATAAGTTTTAATTTACTAAGCCAAAGATTATTAAACCAATTTTTTTCTGATATGCCTAATGCAAAAGGAGAGAAAGGGGAAAGACTGATGGTGAAGGTCCAAGCAAATATCTACTTAATCACTGGTATTATAGAGATCAAAAGGTATGTAAATCTGAAACATTTAAATTACCTATCAGAGCTCTTCAAGTACTGTCCAGCTGAATATAAAAGCCCTTTTGGTAAAGTATCTGATTCAATAGCTTTGCAACAGGTAAAACCTATCGGACATGCTCTAATATGTTTCAAAAAATATCCAGGGAAAACAATATTCACTGACAGAGGGACCCACCAGGGGTGATTAAAATAAATTACAGACCCAAAGAGTTATTAACAATTCCCTCCTTTCTACTTCTCTATCAATATCCAAATGATATTCTCTCCCCAAGACTCTAATGCCCAGCTAGCTAATCAGCAACTATTTTCTGGTCATTCTGAATAAACTGAATAAAGTAGCAATCAATCACTTGTCTTTATAAAAGGTTTATCAAAACAGCTATGTTAAATCAGATTAAAGCCTGAAGAATCTAAAGAGCCAGTCTTAAGTGTGAATAAGTTTGAAGATGGGCTCCAGCATGAGTCTGAAAGCTTGGAAGAGTAAAACTCTGCTCCCGGTGACTGACCCAAATTCGATCTTGCATCATTATCCTGGGACACATATATTTGCCCTCATTTGTAAGTCAGATTAGCCCACTATTGAGGCAATGGAATCCAGTTTTAGCAGATCCTAGCTAGTCTGTCAGACCTGATGACTGTTGGATACGGTCAAGTTATTTCAACATATTTCCCCAAGCATACTTTAAAACAATATGCAGGCCTGAAAAAGACTAGATCTGCGCTGGGTAAGATGTAATGGGCGCTATTATCAAAATGTGAATATGCAAAATTTTCATGTTTCATATCGTCATGAGCTTCTTGATGTTCAGAGTTATAAAATGGAGAAGCTCCAAATCATTTTGAGGCTGTGACCTCAACCCGAAATACTTGTTATAATACAAAAGATGCAAAACAGCTCCTGCAGAAGAGTGTCGCAAAATACCTTATTTGGCTCATATATGTGTATGTTCCAGGATTCAACTATGTGGTTTAAAAGAAAATACAAGGTTAAAAAATTTGATAAAGTTCTACTGCATTAGTCTTAAATCAGATATTAATTGCTTCTCCAACCTAAAGGCCAGGGCCAAATTCCTGATGGAAAACAAAATGCCAACCCTACATATATCAAGAATATACAAGCTGGAATATAACACTTGCCTAGTAAATAATAATATACTTGGGAATTGCCTGTCACAGTAGTGTGTACCAAAAGATTGTTGTCCTTACATAGTAGCAGCTTTACCATTCTCTTCAAAGCTGGCTGAATCACAAGTAGATGCAGCAAGCAGACTCTTCCCATTCTAAAATCCTCAAGTCCAGAATTCTCAACAATAGGCAAGTCCCTAGTTTGCTCTCTCAGGAGCTGATTGCGAAAGAGCACTAATAACACTTTTCAAGGTATGGGTCATCTTTTCCCAAATTCCACAAACAGCAGTGAGGTCCAAATCACACCGCAACTGTTTCCTGGTTCTGAACCACTGTTCCCTCATGATCATCCAATGCTTGGGCATGATCATCCTTTGGAGCTGTAGAAGCATAGACCACATAGACATAAACTGCATCCAACTCAATCAGTTATAGACTGCCTGCTATAATATCTGTATGCTAATATATACTGTAGACTCAATAAGTATGTCATTTTTGTCTACAGGTAATGAGTTCAAAGCCCTTCAATGAAGCCTATTTGGATTTCTTTCCCATCAAAAGAAACAAGGGCAAACCTACTCAAAATGAATTTTTGGCCAGGGGTAATGTTGGGGACTGGTTACAAAAATAGGGAAGACAAGGAGAATCATGTAGGGGACCATTTCAAGAGAAAAAAGAACTACATCTGTGAATCTATAATAAATGCCTGTTATGACTGTGGTTTGCAAGACATAATTACTTGCGTCAATGAATTGCAGTTAATTTTGGACGGTACAGTTATTGTGTCTTTCCCCTCCCGACTTGTCAAACTTAATAAGCTAGTGGTATCATCAAGATAAATCAACAAGTCAGGGCATGTAGCAGATGATCATGAATAATTTCACTTGCTCCTTACCCGATAGTATAAGGGCATGCAAAGAAGTTCTAAGGAGGCCCAAGCAAAAAAATCTGTCAAGCCTCCAAACAGACAAGGATAAGAGGCCAATATGATGCTATTTCCACGGGCTAATCAGAACTTGGATTGTCCATGGCAAAAATGCTATGAGCAGAAGACATCCTAAAGAGGACACAGACCAGAGTAGACTCTGTGAAGAAGTATTCACAGAACTTCGAGTCGTTGAGAAAGAAGTAAGCCCAATTACAGGTGGGCATGACCCTGCGGCAACTGTATTGGCTTGAGCATGTGATTCTAGGACATGTCACCCCAGATTCATGCTGTTGATGTTCACGAAGGACACAGTATCTGGTGAAGGAGCAGTGAAAAGATGAGCATTCTGGTGCCAAGATGCAGGAGTTGTGGCAGGCATTCCCCCATGGGTTCGCTGGTGGCGTTTGAGATGAGCCCGGCGAGCAAAGCGCTTTCCACAAGCTGTGCACGGATAGGGGCGCTCCCCAGTGTGAGCACGCTGGTGAATAAGAAGTTCTGAGCGCTGCAGGAAACGTTTAGAGCAGACAGAACATGCATGAGGGCGCTCCCCCCGATGCATGCGTCTGTGCTTGCTGAGGTTTGAACTGACACTGAAGCGGCGCCCACACTCTGTGCAGGCATAGGGTTGCTCACCAGAATGTGAGCGGATGTGAATAGTGAGGTCAGAGCGTTGCAGGAAGCGTTTTCCACACTCTCCACACCCATAGGGGCGCTCCCCTGAGTGCAAACGCCTATGTTTGCTGAGCGCTGAACGCTGTGTAAACCGCCTCCCACACTCTCCACAGGAATAGGGTCGGTTAGGTTCGGGAGGGGGAGTTGGGGGTGGAGGAGGTGTTGCAAGGCCTCCACCACATTCCACACAGCGGCGTGATCGCCTATGGCGCTCTAAGTGGCAACCCCAGCGGAAACGGCGCCCACAATCTCTGCACTGGTGTGGTTTTTCTGCTGCGTGACGCTGCTGATGCCGTTCCAAGTTTGCTAGGATTCGGAATCGCTTGCCACATTCCTCACAGGCATGGGGTTTTTGAGACTGGGCAGAAGCTGGGTTACCTGGCAGAGCCTGGGTATTCAGTGGCCCTACAGAATTCAGAGTCAAGGTAGAAGAAAATTCAGAAGCAGAATTCAAGAAAGGAATCAATGCAGAATTATGAGGGGAGTTAGGTCTTAATGGTGGGATTGCAACAGTTCTCCTGCATGATCCACAGTGATGGGGCTTCTCCCCTGCAGGTAAACGTTGACGCCTTTGTATGTAATGTGGTTTCTGCCATCCTAAGAACTGAGGTCTTTCAACAGAAGATGGGCAGATTCTTCCAGCTTCCTGGGGGTCATGGCTCATGTTTGAGAATGGACTGCGGTTAACACTCTCTCTAGGTTCTACTCCCCATCTTGTTCCTAGAAGATTTTGCTGGGCAAGAGTATTCTTACACCCTCTCATATCACCATGAGTCATCTTGGGTTGCTTTGGTCCTGTGAGTCCTGGACATTTGAGGGACACTTGCACTTCATTCCCAAATGGTTTTCTGGATAACACAGCTGGTCCTTCCACTGTTCCAGTCTGAAGTTCCCTTGAAGTTTCCAAGTTATTTTGTCCCACTGTTTCATCACCTGTTGAAACAGAAATGTAGTTATAGTTCAGCATCTTGGAGAATAAGCATGGGTGGAAACATGTGACCTCCATGATACTGGTAGAAAATCAGTTCTCATTAACCCACTCAATGGCCATTCTGGCTGTGATGGACTGGAGCAGAGGTTCGGCAATGTTTGGAGCATCAGAGTTTCCCATCTATGAGATCCCCCCTTCCACATGTTTAAGAGAACATCGCTAGTTATTTTGGTGTATTAGATTATAAAATATTCAGATTCAGTCTCTCAGATTTCAGTCAAAATAACTCAAGCAGTAAATACCTTCAGTTCAGGGCCCAGAAATTTGCTGTCAAATATTAATGAGTCTGCAAATGGCCTACCTAATAGTTTATTAAGAATAAAAGATTCAGTTAACTGGTGAAGATTTTTAAGTTCAAAATTAGGTTTCTTAATTAGTTTTAGCTCAGGAGTC
>JANHFL010006937.1:24524-40746 GCA_032468155.1 Oxyrhabdium leporinum | reverse complement strand
AGTATCATCTGCAAATTTGGTAAGTTCCCCTTCTATTCCCTCATCTAAGTTGTTTATGAAGATATTGAAGAGTACTGGGCCTAAGACGGAACCTTGTGGCACTCCACTGCTTACTTCCCTCCATGTAGACTTAGACCCATTAAGGACTACTCGTTGAGTGTGATTTGTCAGCCAGTTGTGAAACCATCTGGAGGTGATTCTGTCTTCTTGAAAGCTTCCAGGGATGAAACTCCCACAACTTCCAAAGGCAACTTCTATTCCATGGGTTGATTGTTCTCACTGTCAGAAAATTTCTCCTTATTTCCAGGTTGAAACCAGCTAAAGTACTGGCAGTTGTGATTTCACAATGCTGTGTACATTATAATGTGTACATTATAATAATAAAGCTTACATCTTGTGATGATCCCTTTAACACTATCAAACAACAACATCTGCTTATCCCAAGTCCTTGGGAAGGACTCCATAGATGGATAAAAGTGCCCAATGAGGGTGAAGGTTCATTTGCCTAGCTTGTGGGTAATGCCAAATCCCATCTAAACATCTGGCAGACTGAAATCGACCTTAATACTCTTAATTTACATGCTGGCTGACTCGCAGTGACTAAGGAATAAGAGAGATTGTTCCAACATTCATTCCAGCCCAGTGATGGGCAGTGAGGAAGGAAAAGGTAGAACAACATTGCCTGGTTCTTCACTCCAAGGTAGCCTGACTTTCCTCCACCCCACCAACCTGAACAGCAAGAAAAAAGATCTAGGAGGAATAAAGAAAGAGAGATTTATTTTCCAAGTGTCCCTTTCAGAGTAAAAAACTCACCATACATGGCTAAGTGGGGGAGGAGGTGAAGGCACAATGTGCCTACAACCTTCCCTCCCCTCCCCTCCCCTCCCTCTCCTCCGGCTCACTAGAAGCTTTGCAAATGGCTGGGTGACAGGCAAGAATTATCCCCATTCTGCAGCAATGCCATTAAGGCACCTCTGAGAGTGCTATTAACATCCTAAAGGGTCCAAGCCCAGTTTCTGTACACAATCAGTGGTGCTCAGCAGTGCCACTGGAAACACTCATAAGCCGTCACAATTCTCATTAGTCCTTGAAAAACAGCTCCTTAGTATTGTTAGGACTGACAGGTAAATACAGCTAATGGGATAAATCTATCAATAAATTCATTGTATGCAGAAAACTGGTTTTCTGTGCCAGAGTTTCTTTGAAAGACTCAGTGTGGGGATCCTGTAGTAAAACTCAGAATAAGCAACAACACACACTTAGCTGAAGAGATACTGGACAACGCAGGCAAATAAAACTAGATTATTTTTTTATTTACGCAGGCAGGTGACTACATAGTGAGTTCAGGTTGCCACAAATTCACAGTTGTGGGGAGAAAATAAATTATAATTATGAAACCACCCCTTATAGCAATGCTTAAAAATAATTGCAAAACATTGCCCCAATCTGTAGACGGGACAGGAGGTTGCTAGGAGTCTAATATGTATTTCTCTGCAATGGGGCAACTATTATGTGAGAGGAGGGGAAAAGCACAGGAGCTGCTGCCAGGGACAGAGAGCCCCTCTCCTTGGCACAAAACCCTTTTCCTGCTTCACTTCCACATTCCACACATAGCTACTGGTTTGCATACTGCAGGTGCTCCTCACTTAATGACCATTCAGTCGGCAACTTTTAAACTTACAATAGTCCTGAACGACTACCATACTGCCTTTGTTCAGACTTTGCTGCAGGGATTTTCAAAATATCCTCTCTTGAATGGATTTCAGTCTGCAGTATTTGCTTTGCTTATGCATAGAGCTATCTAGATACTTGTCTTCCTCTTTCAATAAGCTCTTTATCTCTTAAGTGTTGGCATCTGCCGTGGGCTATTAAGAAAAAGTGGGGGCTGCTTCCTGCTTCTGAAAACATGTTTCTCCATTTCTCCTTTAGGGAAATATAATATTCTGCCTTTTGTAATGTTCCCCAAAATATTTCATTCTTCGGGGGGGGGGGGCGACTTCCAATACTCTGGAGCTCAATATTTTAGGTGAAGATGTGGAAGACATATTTATCAAATTTATTACTATTTTATTGATTATTGTTACTCTATTATGTGGAGCACATATCAAATTTTTATACCATAATAAGTTATATGTATTCTATATTTTGCTATAAGCTGTTCTGAGCTGTATGAGTGAGGTGGCCTAGAAACAGTTGTGATTAAATAAATGAAGCAGAAATTGAACCTATAGTGAAGGACAGAAACAATGAAAAATCGTTTGATGGTAAATGGTTAATTATGATTCATTTAAGAACAAGACACTGTATCAGAAATGATCATTTCTTCCCTTTGTTAGATGGATCTGCAAAAAAGCAGAATAACAGAATAACAGAGTTTGAAGGGACCTTGAAAGTGACTGTCCAGTCTTTTCTTAAAAGCCTTCAGTGATGGAACATCCACATCTTCTGAAGGCAACACATTCCGTTAGCTAATTGGTCACACTGTATGGGGGGTTTCTTCTTAGTTCTAGATTGCTCCCCCCCCCCTTGATTAGCTTCCATCCATTGTAACTACTTGTCCTGCCTTCAGGAGCTTTGGAGAATAGATTGACACTCTCTTTTTTGTGGCAGCCTCTGAAATATTGGAACACTGCTATCCTGTTGCCCCTGGTCCCCCTTATCACTGGACTAGACATACCCAATTCCTGTAACTACTTGTCATATGTTTTAGCCCCCAGCCTGCAATCATTTTTGTTGCTCTTCTCTGCACTCTTTCCAGAGTGTCAACAAAACCAAGTATTTGGTTTTGGCTTGAAGCAGTTGAGATGAGGAGATTCTGGAGAGATTGTGCCCATTAGGTGTTCAAGGGAAACTCTACTACAACCTGACTTCAGTAAATAAACGCTAAACCACCTCCACAGTATTTTGATGTTGTGGTGGATGAAACAAGAAGATGCCAACTTGTAGTTGCTGAAGCAATACTTAGTAAAGAATGCTCAGAAGGGAGCGGAGGAGGCATATTCAGGATTAACAAAAGCCATGGGAGTCAATACACCACTGGAGACAATCTTCCCAAAGCAGAATGCAAACAATGCAACTCTGCAGCAGTCATAGGCAAATTAAGTGCTCCCGTAGAAAGAAGCCAAACAACATTCCATGGGGGCGATTCATTGATAGATATATCAAGGTGATGGAGCAATAAAGATGGCTAAATATTCTTGTAGTGGCCAAGGTAAGAGTTTTGGAGCCAACTCTGGAAAATATTAGAATGGGACCTGTATTTACTGGGGCACCACCAACTAATTTAGTAAAGAAAGGGACTGGAGCTGGATTAATTCACTGAAATTGGATCAATTGACCCATTTGGCCCATTTATACAGTAGATGAAAGTCTTTGTTGAAGGCAAAAGGATCTGTAAAAGAGTGCACCGGAAACTGAGAAAAGCTGGAACAATTCAACTAATTATTAAAGCTGCTTTGTATCATCCAACATTAAATGATAGTTCAATGCTCACATTTGGAGCACATGAATTTGTGGCACGTCTAGATTAACCAAAACCTAGGGACTTAATACACTAATGGAGATAAATTTCCTAAAGCAAAATGAAAGCAATTTGTCTTGAAAAGTGAGTAAGCCAGGTAAAATGACCTGGATTAAAATTACAAGACTAGGAAAGTTTTTGGATGTGCTTGGACTATACATTTATAAAAGAAAGAAAGGGAGGGAGGAAGATTCCTAAACACTGTGGCCCATTTGAAATTCAAATGCCATGAAGCTGTAACCGCAGACTGATGGAAGGGCAGAATCTACAGCTGTCAGGTGGATCAGCGAGAAGCTGCTGACCACGTCTTTTCATCCAGGACGGGGAGTTTGTTAGTGGTTCTGGTTTGCAAGAGGCCTCTTATTGCCATTTGCAGTTGAGGAGCCAAGCAATTGAGATGCTGAAGAGAGCCAAGGAGGGAGTCTGGTTTTGCCGATGGAAAAGATTGAGTCTTGGGGAAAGGATATTAACCCAGAGTAGGCCATTTGATTCAAGAAGCTACACTAGATCAGCCTGTCAAAGCAGATTCTTGAATTGGAGTAGGAATGTCTAGACAAGAGGTCTCCAAACTTGACAACTTGAAGACTTGTGGACTTCAAATCCCAGAATTCCCCAGCCAGCTTTGCTTCACAAGTCTTAAAGTTACCAAGTTTGAAGACTCCTAAAGAAAGTAGATTGAATTAGAGATTTCCAAGCACTTTGTAGCTCACATTTATGGAAAATGCTGTGTGGTGAAGTCTGACACTGATATGAGTGACAGAACTCATTACAACATGTTATAAGTCTGGGTAAGTAAGTAGCCCATCCAAAAGATTACATAACCTTTTTATTTATTAATCACTTTTTAAAAGAAAAATGAAGAGTGAACAAACAAGAAAGGATAAAATTATTGGTATAATTTATAACAAGCCAGGGTCCCTCTGTGTGACTCTATGGGCAGTTTCTACATATGGTAAATAAATGAAAATAAATAATGTCTATAAATACACTAAGTATACTAAGATTGTACGGTTGGTGGTCAGGAATCTAGGATGCTTTAGGTTGCTAGTTCTTGATGGGTTCTTTCAGGTAAAATGGATCCCTTCTTTCTGGATCAGAACTTGAACTCTGCACTAACTACAGTAGAAGGCAGATTCTGCTTTTTGAAGAGCTTTGGGTTAGCAGGATATGTCACATCTTTGAAAAGTTCTAATGATCCCCATTGATTTCAGTGGTAAAAACTCTCTGCACATGTGTGTATTTGTATACATTTGTATTTGTGAGAATATTTAAGCATTTGTAGAAAACATGGTTTCTGAAATGCTTGTCTTGCCAGACATTTCCATCTCTGCAGGATAAATGCCAAAGCAGGAGGACACTAAAAGAAGCATCAGGGCTGAAATAAAGAAGTTCAGTTCTATTAAAATAGCCCCTGTTACTTACTTACAGCCAAGGAGTCCTCCTCCAATCTGCCACCATAAACCCAGGAGGTGGAAGTCCCAAATTTGACTCACCAAGGAGCTGCTTTCATTGGGCACCTTTTATACCTCTCTTCCTCCCCCCCCCCCCCATCGCTGCTTGGTTTTTAGGCACAGGCAAGAAATGGTGAGGACACATTCATGAGGCTTAAATATCTAGCAGGTCTTGGGCTCTTGCGACAGCAAAAGTGAGAAATAATGATCTAATTGGGATTAGAGTAGAAAGTTAGCTATCTGACCACCAGTCAATAGGCAGGGTCAGCTTGTCTAAGCAGGCCCTCTTTTAGGGGCTAAGTGGGAAAAATGCCGATCCACAATGTAATTTACTTTTCAGTGCTGTATTTTATAACATGCTTAGGTCTCTACCCATAGTAATTGTTGATGTTAATGGGATATAAATCAGTCATCTGCTTTGAAGCATATCCCACGGGAGGAGGGGGAACCTCTGCTCTGTTGCTGTTGCTTCTTGTCGCTTTATTCCTGTGTGTGATCCCACCTTTGCCCACATCAGTCTATTATTGCAATCTTCTCTCTGTGTGGCAAGACCATGGAAATGAGATGGATGCAATTATTAGATTGCACAACTTCCACAAGAGGCAGGTTTCTTCCTCAAGCCATGAGCAAATAACCAATTAACTTATTTTTGTTTGTTGTTCTTATTTTCATGTCCTAAATGTCTGTCCTTGAATCCATTTTAAAATGTTGTTTAGTGACACTTTTTAAATTGTACCACTTTTTACTTGATATTCCTCCGTTGTTAAAGTACCCCCTAGCTAGCTTAATTTTATTTTAATTTTTTAAACTAACTTTATAATTAATATAAATGTGTGTTAGTGTCTTACTCTTGGTTTTGTTCCTCTATATAAAATTTATAACATCCCCTTTTCATCATATTTTAGACCAGTTCGTAACTGTGTTTGTGTCATCAGTTTAACTGAGGATGAGGAGAACGGAGGCAGGACTTGGTCCAACAGTGGTGCAGGCTTCATCCTCTCCCAGTGGTATACGCTGACCTACTTGAAGCCCTTTGGAGCCCTGTGCACCTCTTTGGAAAGTATAAGAAGCTTCTTGAAGATCACACCAACAGGTGTTGCATGGATACCCCCACAGACTTTTTTTGCCTTCAAATCTGAAATGCTACATAGACGTTTTTAGGAGGTATAGACTGTGATTCAATGCACAGTTGTTGCTGAAACCCATGGCATTTACTCTGGGGTAAGGAGCATAACTGCTTTGTTCCTCATGGGTAGATGCAGCAAAAGCCTACAGGCTGCATCGAGAGAAACCTAGCGAATAAAAGTGGAGTTTTGGTTTGAGACTATCTCATCAGCTGCCAGTTATTTTGACTGCATGTGTGGTGTTTTTCTTATTTATTCCAAGGTCAACTTCTTTGCTTTCTCGCCCACAGGCCAAATATTTAGACTTGGCCCAAATCTTCTCAATTTTGTTTGTATGTCTTTTTTTTTAACCAATGCTTGTGATTTTCTAAGCGTACCCGTGTGTCTCTACTCACCCCAAATGCACAAACGCACACAGACACACACACAAACATATACACTGACAGACGATTAAAATAAAGCCTTTCAAGAATGCTGATGGGAGAAAACTGGATATTTTACTCTCATAGGATTATGAAAGAGAAACCAGAATGACCAAAAGAGCCATTAGGCCACTGAGACCAACCCTTGGCCGAGTTCAGGAATGCAGATAAAAGCAGCTCAGAGGCTAAGCTATCTCCTTGAAGACATCAGTCCCTGAGAGAGTGATCTTCTTGTCAGTATTTTTCCTGTCATTCAGTTTGAATCTGCCATATGTTTTATCTCCTGAATCCTGGAAAAAGATAAAATTGACCTTGGTCTTCTTCAGTGTTACAGCTTTTTAGGTATTTGAAGAGTACTATCAAACGTGCCCTATTTCCTCCAGAAGATTTAATTTCTAGTCCCCCAAAGTCTTTACTGGTCTTATTTTAAGTTATACCAATTTCTCTGAATCCTTTTCGACAGATGATGTCTGACCAAATCAGAATGAAGAGGAATTATTCATTCTGGATGTTTTGGAAATTATAGTTCTACTGACAACCTACAACTGCATTTGTCTTCTTTTGAGTCCCATCAAAGTGGTGCCTGATTCCCAGCTTGTAATAAGCTCCTGTTTCAATCCTTTTTTAGAAGTATTGTTACCAAGCTAGATCTTTCCCCATCTTGTGCATTTCAAGTTTGTTTCTTCACTGATGGGCCTTAGTATTTGTCTTTGTTAAGTGTCATTCTGTTACTTTCAGTCCACTTTCTCAACGCATCAATTTTATTTCTTGCAAGAGCGTTAATATATTTTATTTTATTTTCCTATATATTTTATTCCAATTTTACTTCTGTCCTTTAGGACATTAACTACCTCCCTCTCCGATTCTATCAAGCGGGGATTCAGGAAGTATTTCCTTGGGATCTTCATCTAAATTGTTAATAAAATACTGAGGACTGAGGAAAGATCCGGTGGCGCCCCATGGATATCCCTCTCCACTTTGATTACAAATCATTAGGGAGTAATTTTTCAGGCCAGCCTTGTATCTACCTAATTGTCAGGCCTTCCAGCCCTCACTTAACAAGCTTCCTATGAAGTATATCTTTTCATATGCTTTGCTGGGAAGTCAGGATTAAAGGATTTCCCCAATCCACTAAAGTTATGTGATCAAAAACAAACATTAGCTCAATAAGATGTTCTTGACGAATCCACACTGACTTCTGGTACTTCCTGGACTGTTTTCAAGGAATTTGCAAGCCAATCTCTTTATGATCTAGAATTTTCCAAGAAATCAGTGCCAGGCTGACTGGTCTGCAGATAACTGAATTTTTATTTTTCCTCTTTTTGAGGAAAGGGGCAATATTTCTTTTTCTTCAGTTGCCCCACACTTCACCAGTTTTCTCAAAGACAATACGCAATAACTTAGCTAATTTCATTATTACCCTATTTACATTTGTATCTGTCTTAATTCCTGGATGTAGAATACACCTACCTCCATTTTATCCATACTGTGTGTCACAGAACAAATGGAGAGATGTCTATGACACAATTATCTAATAACACTTGAACTTGAGTGTCCCCTGTCTCTCCTGAACAGTTGTATGACTACCCTAGTTTTTTACATGAAACTTGTTAAGATTTTTGGGGATACAAGGATGGTGTTTTACCAGAATCCCAATATTACCAGTTGGACAATATGATTTCCCAGCCAGAAGATGCTACCTCTAGCGGATGACTTGAAATGGACAAGAAACACTTCTGTTCCTCCCTTCCTCTAAATAAGCCCTAATTAAACCAGGGTCACCAGTGATTGCCATTTTCATACCATCTAAGAGGAAGTTACTTGTAATGACTAAATTGCACACCTGGTAATGATGAGTTAAGTAAATAGGAAAAATGATGAATTATTTATCGAATACAATATGTTTTTTCATGCTGATGAATCATTCACAAAACATGAAAACTAGATAATCTCCGTGTATGTCTATGCAATTATGGGGTATTTGTGTGCTAATACCTGAAACAGAAGTCTGCAAGAACATCTCCAGAGTATATTATAACCCATGGGAAGCGTCTTCCAATTAAAGAAGCACTGGCTTTCTTGTTATTTCTTTCTGATTGATGCCATGTGCCCCATTCCAGAAGAATCTGTGGCACTAATGATCCACAACATACAATCATGCACGCACACACATACACACAAACACACACACACCGGGAAGGGTGTGTGATTTGTATGCTGCCTTGAATTCCTTAAGGAATGGCAAGATATAAAGTAATAAATCCACTTTTCAGAGTTGGTGTGGCTGCAGTTTGATGGTATATACACTATTGGCTTGAACACACACACACACACACACACACACACCCAAATGTCCGGGCCGCATCTTATCTTGGGCCCAGGTTGGGGAAATTCAAGGCAACAGCCTTCCTGCTTGCTTTTCTTGCCCCTCCAATTTGGATCAGATGTTGAACTGGCTGGCCCCCCAGTAATTGCTGTTGACATATTTTGGACTTTTGCCTCATAGCTTGAGACAAGCCTCTCATTCATGAAGAACTATAGCTCATTAGACAGTCTCTGAACTACAAACCTGTTTAATTAACTTGTGGAAAGCAGTTTCACTCCGCTGGGAAATTTGCACACAAAGGCCTGGTGTCTGGCTCTCTCCCCTCCACCATTGTGTCTCACAAACAGTTTTCCAGCCAAACAAAGCCCTCTCCCACCCTCGTGCAGACATGCTCTTGCACTAGGTACATGCTGAAAGCCAAGGGTGGTCCTCATTAAGAGACCCCCCTTGCCACAGGATGCTTTCCCATGATTCATTCTCGGGCCTTTCTCTTCCTTACAAGCAAAGGGAGTGTGAGTGTTGCAAAGGGTCCTCCGAAGTTTGCTTACTGGAGAAAACACAAAAGGAAAGTATATAAACAGAGGACAAAAAGCCCTCTTGGAACTATTATACGAACATTTGAAGTTGACAGGGTGGGTTGTTTTGTCCCATTATGCTGACAGATACTTTGCTGCATCCTCTTGCTAAGGGCCAATACAAAACCCAGGATGGGAAACGTTTCCAATGGAGAAGAAACCCTTTTTGGCCACTGTGATTTTGAGCTGGATCCTAACTTTCTGGCCTATTGTGAGCCTACATTTAGCAGTGGAGTCTGGCTTTGCTGGAATTAAGAGTTCCTGGAGCTATGCTGCATTGAGTTCATCATCCACAACTACCACGATCAACCTTTATCCTCAGGATCAAGCCAACATCTCCTAGGTCTGCTTTGAAAAGATCATGGTTGAACACAAATATGAAGCATATAAGCCAGATTGAATCCACGTCCCACAGAAGCAACACATTGCACACAGAGCAGAGACAGCAACAGTTCACGGGTGGAAGTGATGCCAGATGGATCCCATCATCATCGACATGCATGACCCAAAGGCAAGAACTGTGAAATACAGGACACGAAGGACAGCTTTGGATCTTCTCCCAAAGAAAATGGCCACTGGGCTTTGCTAGGAGCAAGCAGGGAGCCATTGCTGGACCAAATACGGTCTCCCTCGGGGCTTAATCAGAGAAGAACTTCAAGGGCATTTTCTCCTAGGAGGTGGGAGACAGTGAAGCCTTTGAAAGCACCTGACACGCTGACCACAAAAACATTTTTCAGCTTACATTTGAAATATGTTGTGTGGCTCTTGTCTTACATGAAGCTGAGACTTTGTCAGAAGGATGATACATAGAACTGTGCTTATAAAGACATCTCCATGTCTATTCAAATGTTTCTATAAGCAAGAGTGGAGAAATTACTCTTCCAATGTTCACAACTCACCACGTTGAGGCTCTTTCTATAGGCCGGCACACTAGAATGTAACTTGGCAAAGGAAACAAAATGTATCCCTCATATCGAGCCTTGGAGAATAGATCTATCACCTCTTCTCTCATACATGGACTCATTCTTTGACTTTCTGCATAAAGTTGTGTTTATTTGATCATTCCACTCCTGGTTTCTTCACCCAAGAGCACGTCTGTTGTGATTCCTTCATTTGAGACAAACAAGGCAGTAGGCAAAGTATTACTAAATCCCAAGTCCCCTCTGTAAATCAAGTAGTTTCATCAGAAGCCTGGAGTGATCAAATAAGAACAAATTTCTTGAGGGTAGAGCAGAACCATAAACTCCAACGCAATGAGAAATGGATCTGACTACAACAATGGACGTGTTACTATTCCTTGTGTTCAGATCACTGTGTAAGACAAACCATATCAAAGTGTGTGATTCCCTTGTGCTTGAGTGACTCAGTGATCTGGGTTGCTTCATGGTTACCAGGGTGGCCATAAACTCTGAAGCTGGTTCAGCTCCCTCACCAAGAGGAAGCAAGCTGTAGTCCTCCAGAACTGTTAGCCAGAGAACTCCTTTGTGAATCCAGCAATGAGTAGCTTGGGCAGGGAAGCCACCATGCAGCAAAGAAGCCAGTTCTGGAAAATATTAATAAGCTACAGGGATGGATGAAATAGTAACAGAAGTGTGCAAAATCTTGCCACCTTGATACCATTAAATTGTTATTTGTCATTTGTAAGCAAGTATGGGAAACAAAAGAGGCCAAGAGATTGGAAAAGATTTTTATTTCAGTACCAGAACGGAAACACAGAAGAATGCTGAAACGTCTAAGCAATGGCACTCATCTCACCTGCTATAAAAGGAACACTCAATACATTTCAGGGCAAGCTTCAAAAATACTTGGAAAGAGAACTGCCAAAGGTAAACCTGGTTTCAGAAGAGGCAATGGCTCCTGACACATGTTGCTAATGGATAAGCAAAAAGACACAGACATTTCCAAAAAAAGCTGCCCACTTTTACTCTGTTGATGTCTTCAGCTTGGGTGAGTCACAAGATATTCTAAATAATGCTTGAAAACTCGGTCCACTGGGCCATCCTATCTCAGAATTCATAGAAGGCCCACGAAGAAACAGTTAGGATGGACTATATAGCAACTAATTAGTTCAAAATTGAGAAAAGAGTATGTCAGAGTTTGTGCCACCTGATTTATGTAACTTATATGCAGAATGTATGATGAGAAATTGGGAATATAATGAATAAAAAGAGGAAAGTTCCTGGGAGAAACATCAAGCCATCAGATATGTTGCTAGTGCTATGTTTATGGTTGGAAGCAAGGAGGGGTTAAAGTCACTTCTATTGAAGATGGAAGAAAAGAGGGCAAAGCTACCCTACTGTTCAATACTAAAACACACACACACAATTATGTCAACAGGCAATGCAAACTCGGAGCAAACATATGGAGAAGTTGAAGTAGTAATAGATCTTGTCCCTTAGGATCAGAAAATGACAAAGATGTAGACATTGGTCATGAAATTGAAAGGCTATGAGAAAGTTGGAGAAAATATTAAAAGTGCAGAGACAAACTGACAACAATAACAATGACAAAATGTGATATCTAAGCCAGGCCTGTGCAACATACAGCCCACCAGGCAGCCTGCCCACATTTCTCTAAAAAATAATGAATTCTGTGCCATCCCAGCTTGCTGTGTCCAGAAAGGATCTGCACTTGCCCGTTTGGTTCTCCCAGCCTGGTGGACCTGCTGCCTGATGTCTTCAGTGCCTCACGGACCCTGCCAGCTCTACAGTGGCTGCCCAACTATTGGTTGGTGCACCCCTTTGTGTCCAGCGTTCACTTTTAAGGTACTCCTTTGGTCCTTTGCCCTCTAGGAGTGGTGCAGGCCTGGCCTAGGCTGATGTGTCTCTAGTTGCAACATGTGCCTGTGAAACCACAATCAGTTGTGTCTTTCAATTGTGGGAGAAAATTGTTGAAAAAGTTGTAAGCAGGAGTTTGGTGGCACTGACATTTCAGAACCTCATGATTTGCATTGAACACTCAAGATGAATGAAACCTTCAGATCAAGTCTGGGTTGGATAAGAGATCGAGCCACTTACAGTCTGAATTTTTCTGTGGGTGACCTGGACCTCATTAAAAGGACTACCGTCCAGGACCACCCTGCCCCTCCTCCAACCAACTGCCAGCCCTTTGGTAGATCAGATCAGGACACGGTCTCCATAAGAAGAGGAGAACTATACTTTACTGAGGTAGACTATCATAACACAATCTTGTGAGTCTGATTGTGCTTTATCTCCCCTTACCCTTCTATCCCAGCCAATCGGGGAAGATTCCAAACCTGAGATTCTTCCCAACACTATCTTGTTTCACAGGAGCAAGGAACACTTCATCTTCCTACTGACCATAAAGGAGAGGAGTTGAGACAGAGATCAAAGATTTCTTCTCTCTGCCTGCTCTTTCTCTGAGTGGTTACTAATCTGATTCCTGCACTAATCCTCTGCTTTTCTTCCCAGGGAGATATGCGCAGAGCACGTGCTCTTGTTAGGATGCAAATTAGGCTTTGTATACCTGGATGATGGATTAAATGTAAATATGTTTTTCTGTCATAATTATAAGACCTACTTCACCAATCCTGGTGCCAGTTAGATTCTCACTGTCAGAACTCTCAAACACGGAATATTTGAACCTCTAAGGAAAATATCTAAAACTTCCAGAATAAATTATTCAGTACTGGATGAAGTATAAAGAGATTGCTCACTGGAAGCCTTAAGAAGGAAACAAACAAACAGATAAAATTAGACCCACAATAAAAAATCAAATATCATTGGAGAAGTCCATGGTGCTTGGAGAAATCAACAGACTTTAAGAAAGAAGCAATGAAGCAATTGGGGCCCATCGTTCATTCAAGGGGCAACAACAAAAGGGGGTCAAATATTAGGTGGGGTAGAGAGCACCTGTGACCCCTCAATTTGGTGATCCTGAAAGCTCAAGTTTTACTATTTCACATTTAGCCCCGTGATGCTTGGTTAATGCTGGCAATGGGGACCAGGAGTGCCAGTATTAAGTGACTGAGTTGTAATGTGCAACTTCACATGACTGCACTGCATAGCAACAGCAATTCCAGCACTTCCTGTTGCCATTGTTAAGCAAATCAGGGTCGGTTGTTAAGTGGGGGATGTCACATGTCACCCTTTGTGACCTCCTGCTGGCTTCACCATTGGCTTTGCTTGTCAGAAGCTGGCAAAGAAGGTTGCAAATCATAACCACAGGATGCTCCAACATTAGAACATCGAACATTGTAACTTCATAGACCCATCATAAGCACCACACAAGTTTGAATGGTTGCTGAACTAGTGTCATTAAGCAAGGACCACATGTTTGTGATCTTGATACAAATTAAGCAGAACTCTTGCTCTATTTTTCTGGAAACATTTTTCTTGACAAAAAATATTGAAAGGAAAATGTGTTCTATACTGAACCTTCTGATTTGTAAGAAGCTAAAACACAGTCTAGGAAACCAACCGTGACTGTTCTTTGGAAAGACAGATACTGACGCTGAAGCTCAAATACTTTGGCCACCTAATGAGGAGAGAGGACTCCTTGGAAAAGACCCTGATGTTGGGGAAGATTGAAGGCAAAAGGAGGAGAGGACGACAGAGGATGAGATAGTTAGAAAGCATCATCAATGCAATGAACATGAATAGGATAGACTCTGTGAGACACTGGAGAACAGGAGGGCCTGATGTGCTGTGTGGTCCATGGGGTTGTGAAGAGTCAGGCATGACTTAACAACTGAACTACAACAACAGCAACAAACACAGCCTGCGTATAACCCTAAAACATAACATGCAGGAAAATGAAGTTTGACTTCAGTGAGAACTCCTCCCAAATCAAGATGTCTCTTGGATGCTCAAGCATGGAGTTTGTGGAGAAGGAGTCGCTCTCCCCCCAAAGCAGCTCTTTCCTTGGTGGGCAGCTACTTCCTGGTCAGCCAGGTGATCTGGGTCCACCTGTCTGCTCCGACTGGAAAAATCTCATCCACCAGCTTCTTCCCTGTCCAACAGAGCTCAGGAAGTGGAATTCAGGTAGGCGTGAAATTGCTTCCTCCTCACCTCCCAGATTTCTGCCCACCTTTGTCTTCCCACGGCTGAAATTCCAGCTGCACTGGAACAAGTCTTGCTTGGCTGTGTGTTTGGATGTGGATTATGTCAGGAAACTATGTATTGTGAGGACTCAGCAGTGGCACAAAATGGCTCTTTGGCAAGGACATCCAACAACATGGTAATTTATTTAAAGCAGATACAACCCTGAAAGTGACCCACTTAAAAATATTAAAGACACATGGTGTTTTTTCCCTGTTCATAAAGCAAGCAGGGCTGATGAATATGCAAATGTTAGGTTACAATTAGCATGATTAGCTCCTACTGTACTACTAGCTTATGTGTTTAGATGCTGAAACTAATGAGGTCATGTTAACAGGATCATCAGCACTTAGGACAACTGATGACAGTGTCTGAAATACTGGGAACCTTTTTCTCACAAGGAAGGGAAAAATGTGAAGTGAGCAAAGTTCTCTCTTAATTCAGCTAGAAAACACAAAACTTTGGATTGTCACCTTAATGAAAGAATGTATATGTCAAGATCTGGAAAGCCCTCCAGAAATGGCAGAGAGTATCAGGAAAGATGGGGACCAATGTCAGAACACATACAGTAGTTCCTTCGTGGTCAGCTCTCTGCCAAAAATGGGGAGGGAATCTCTTCCCTTTCCTGGTATCAAACTTCGCCTAGAAGGCTAAACTGGAGCCTGTTAAACAGATACGCAAGAACTGAGGAGCTTCTGATAAAATAGTTTAATTACTGAAAAACTAAGGTTAGGGTTTATCTGAGTGCCAGAGATGGCTGTGTATCAGCGTGAGCCTTATTTACAGTGAAATTAATGCAAAAGGCTGGAGAGGGAAGGATTCCACCCATCTTGTGTTCTGGTAACTGAAGTTTGTTCTCCATTGATCACCTCAGCTTGGTATCACCTCAGCTCTCTCACAGCTGCCTTCTCTGGCTAAGGATCATGCAGCATTGCAAGAGAGATCAGCCATGTCACTGAATCACCCAATGCCCACTTGTAGCCTGCTGAGTTTATCCTATGTACATTTTTAGGAAAGCATTCCTTCACTAAATCACCTTGGTTCCAAACTTTTTATTCCAGTGGTTAAACCGTATTAACATGTGCAGTCTTGATTTATTGCTATTTTGTATTCAATTATTATTCTTCGGCATAAGAAACAGTTTGCGCTGGAACTATATAAATTATATAAATTCCAATTATATAAATTAATAAATATATTTTGTGGGACTGCTTCTTCCTGTTGCATATCAGTGATATATTAGAGTTTTCATGCATTTGTTTGTTAGCCGAGTTGTTTTATATCATTTAGACAGCCCTATAAACAAAGCACACAAATTCTAACCCAACAATTGAAAGCAGATGTTATAGCTTCTGTTACTCTCACTGCCTCTGATTCAAAATCTTTTATTTTTAATTCTCTTTCAGTTAATTTCTTTATCCAACTTTCCATTCCTCTTGTTTCTGATGACCTCCCTTTTGTATTTTCACAATATATTGCATTGCAATATTTATTTTGTTTAAAGGCAATAGCTTTTCAATCGCATCATAAATTATCTACAAATCATTCTCTAATTAACTACATTTTTACTTCATACATAAAATGTCTTATAATAGGCAAGTCTAATCTGGATCTTGTCTGCTGTCCAATATTATGATGCCTTCATAGTAACTGAAATCTTGATTAGTAAACACTATCTATCTATCTATCTATCTATCTATCTATCTATCTATCTATCTATCTATCTATCTATCTATCTATCTAT